>JAVTVY010040073.1:0-18221 GCA_036873755.1 Hanleya hanleyi | reverse complement strand
CATGTACTTGTTAATTAATTTGTTTACTGGCATCAGCCTAAATGTGCCGAGTTCAGTTTGAGATTTTAAGCTTGTACATGTATGTACATGTCAAATGACCGGACATGATTGTCCTTTCTTGGCTTTGTTACTCCTTGTCCAGCAACAGTCATGGCTGTTGTGTTGTTTTTGAAGCAGCAACCAATGACTGAGTTTGATGATTGTACATGTAGGTGAGTTACTTTGACCTCGTTAGATGAGACACGGTGTGATCTTTTTTCCTGTTCCATATGCGTGTCTCACTGGGTGGCACTTGGCATTTCAACACTGGCCTAGCCCTTGCTTCCAACATGTCCATGAAGATGAGAGCTTCATGAAGGGAGCTATAGTATTGATTTTTGTAAGTGTTACTTCATTCATGTACTGACTCACTGCCTGCTAGTCTATGCTGATGCAGGACCATGCTTATATCTTGATATACGTACATGTAGTCACTGGGAAAATAATTAGCATGGATCAAACCTGTCTGTGAATGATCCACGTGTTGATTAAGCTCGAGTGGGAGCTTCTGCATTTTTAGTCAAAGAGATCTGTTCCCATAAATTATAGACTTCTGCATGCTCAGGGAGGATATTGATCATTGATTCCTGTCACAGTCGACTGTCGGTTTGGAAGAATAGTAATTCTAGGATAGTCAAGGTGGGACAATTCTAGCATTGGTCATTCTTACCTATACATGAATGTAACATCTGCTGAGTAATCAGTTGAACCAGTTCAAGTTGTACCTTACAGCAGAGGAGCAAACAGAACTCCTGAACTGAGGAGCATCAGTGACATTCCAGTTCATACAAATGTCTGTTGCACAGATGTACATATGAGCCAAAGGCACGTTTATAAATCATGTTATTGTGTGTTGGACACTTATCACACCTGATCGCAGGTAAACCAATATAATTTCTGTACTCGAATACATGTATTGATGAAATTCCTGCCATCTGCTGTTAACACCTTCCATCAAAGTGTCCTTGCACATTCACATTCGGGTGTTTCTTTGCCAAGGTGCTGCAAAATTAAATATTTATACTGTAAACAATGTTAGTATTTATTATCAAATCAAACCTGCTATTGCTATGGCCTTATCTCCCTTAGGAGTATCCTTTGCAAATAATTAAAACTGAAAGTTGTCTTCCCTCAGGGAGCTCAGCCAGCTCAGCTAGGTTACTTAAGCCCCTGCACTCTCCTGAATTTCCCTCTTTCTCACTCTTATAGCCCGAGACGTGTGATGTGCAAGGCCGTGGAGTGAGGGGCAGGGTGGGAGGGTAATCAAAGCAATAGCAGGTTTGATTTGATAATAAATACTAACATTGTTTATAAATGTTTAATATTTATGTCTCAAATCTTCACCTGCTATTGCTATGGCTCACTACCAACATATGGAGGTGGGAACCTCAGCCTTGTTGTAGTTCCAATAGCAGGCAGAGTAACCGCTGAGATGATCACGGACATGGCACACTAGTACTCGACAAGAGGGACCCTGGTCGGTGACGCTGTGGGTAATCATGGAGTAATCATAATAGATTGTTGAATGTGGCCACTACTTACTCGTCCATGCAAACCGTGATCGTGGATGTGGTGCACAATTTTACCCCCACGAAGGACCTCTGGCCGGTGTCGCTGTGAGTATTCAAGTGGTAATCAGTGTATAACGAATTTAAGCGGTCATGTACATCCCGGCAACATCGTATACAAGGTGCCCATCTTATACCACTCTTTAAGTCCACAAGCCGTATGTCAACTCTCTGTACTTTAGTCCCTTGTTGCTGACACTAGTAAACCTGAAAGTAATACTCACAAATGTGTCCGGTCTTGTAAGATGACTTGTGAGTTGACAGCAGCTGCCTCTCTTGAGACGATCTCGTAAGTTGGTCATAATTGCCCTCATGCACCAAACTCTCTGTACTTTAAATCTGAAACTGACACAAAGTATACCTAAAAACCAATACTCACCATTGTGTCAGGTCTTGAAAGATGTCTTGTGAGTTGGCAACAGGCTGACCTGTTGAGGTGATCATGTGATAAGGCATGTAAGGTGGACATGTGATTAGCTGTGATGATGCCGTAAGTTGGCTGACTGTTTGGCTTACAGCACACTAAATACTCACCCAGAGAGAACCCGGGTCGAAGACGCTGAGGGTACTCATGGATTAAAATCAAAAACCTGATTGTAAATGTGGTACACAATACTCAATAGAAGGAAAAACCCAGGTCGTGGAGGCGCAGTGGGTGTTAATAGAGTAAAACCAGTAATAACTAAGAAAAACCATGCCTAAGAAAAACCATACTCACCGATGAGTCGGGTCTTGTAAGTTGGCTGACTGACTATTTGAGGTGAAACATGTAATATGGTGGACATACGTAATGGCTGATTAGATGTGATGATACAGCAAGCTGGCTGATTGACTGACTTGCTGCGCTGAACGAAGATACCCCCCCCACCCTCTTTTTTGGAAGTTACTGGACCACGTGCTGGGCAGCCACCAGCGGTCCAACCGTGGTCACTCTATCTGATTGTACTGACATATCTCCCAGATAGAAATCGGTAAAAATTGAATTGGCACTCCATGCACAGGATTGGATAATGTCATGAAGGGATAGGTTCTTCCATAAAGGCCATGATGTAGCGATGGCACAAATTTCATGGGAAGAAGCAGAGGTCAGAAGTCAGGGGAGCGTCAATGGCAAGTCGATATGTCCACTTAAAGGTCTTCTTCAACCAAGAAGCAATAGTATTCTTGGTAATGTCACGCACTGCAGTTGGCTGAAGAGACAGGAATAATAGACGACGAGAACCCCGACCAGGGTCAGTACGAGAGAGATAGTGACGTATGGCTCGTACAGGGCATAACAGGATGTCGTCCTCAAGGTCACGAACAAAGTCTGATAAAGCAGGGATGGAGTACAAACGTTGAGCACAAGGGCCTTGGCGCACAGCCTCATTCTGGCGATGAACTCAGGGACGGGATGAAAGGAAATGCGAGACCAATTTGCCGTCCAGGTCAAGACGAACTTTCCAGAGCGTGAAACTCGGAAACTCTAAGCGAAAGCCATCAGGAAAGCAGTCTTGTAAGAAACAGCTTTAATAGAGGCGGACTGTAAAGGATCGAAGGGCGGACGAAGCAGGGCACTAAGAACCACATCAATATCCCACTTCGGTAACAGCTGGCGAGTACGGCGAGACTGTAAGGCGAAAGCACATAGGAGAGCAGAGATATTGTCGTTCAAACTAATGTCGATGCCGGTCGAAAGACGTAAAACCCTAGCCAAAGCAGACCGGTACCCCTCAATGGTGCTGATTTGAAACTTCTTATCACGATGTAGGTGAAGGAGGAAGTCAGCTACTAAGGAAAGAGAGGCAGAGTCGGGATCGGAATCACGTTCTCGGCTCCAGGAGACGAAATAGGCCCATTTCGATTGATAGAGCTGCGATGTAGAAGATCGATTGGCTGAAACCATCGTCTGTGCAACTTCTGCTGAAATCCTTGGACTGTAAGTGCACTCTGGATAGTCTGCAGACGTGTAAGTTGAGCCACCGCGGGTTGTGATGTATTATCCCGTGAGGTTGACGCAACAGGCTGGGCCAAACTGGAAGACGACGTGTCGGAGCGGTGATAAGTGGAACCAGTACCGGAAACCACTGATGACGACGCCACCACGGAACGAGGAGCAGAATGACCCAGTCGTGCCGAGTAATATTTGAAGAACTTCCTGAGTCAGGGCCATGGGCGGGCAGGCATAAGCCAGGAAGTTGTCCCAGTTGATAGAAAGGGCGTCGATGGTGAAAGCTTGAGGGTCCAGAATCGGACTGACGAAGAGGGTGAGCTGCGCATTGTTCCTCGTCGCAAACAGGTCGATCAAGGGGGTCACCCAGATGCTGCAAATCTGGCGGAAGACCTCCAGATGAAGATGCCATTCGGTCTGAAGCACGGTGTCGCGACGAGAAAGGCGGCCGCAAAGACATTGAGCCGACCCGGGACATGGCGAGCATTGAGATGACAGAGATGAATGAGAGCCCAGTCGTAAAGATCCCAGACGAAACGTTGAGAAAAGATCAGGTGGTACCCATCTAGTTGATGTGAGCACTGACAGTAGAGTTGTCCGTAGTGATAAGAAGGGACGAATTCACGAGATGCCAACTCCGATGCTGAACTGCTAGGATGACTGCCTTCATCTCCAGAAGGTTGATGTGAAGTCTGGCGACCAACCTATACCATCTGCCGGACACCTCCAGTCCGTCCAGATGGCTCCCCAACCGATCTTGGAAGCATATCTTGAGATGGAAATCGGAAGGGAACTCCCCGCATGACGTTGAGGCGGGACTGCCACCAAAACAGAAGTGAAAGTAGAGACGTCAATAC
This sequence comes from Hanleya hanleyi, assembly GCA_036873755.1. Classification (NCBI taxonomy): domain Eukaryota; kingdom Metazoa; phylum Mollusca; class Polyplacophora; order Lepidopleurida; family Hanleyidae; genus Hanleya; species Hanleya hanleyi. The sequence goes on along the minus strand of JAVTVY010040073.1, from coordinate 13,827 downwards.
CGGCACTAATGGATTGAGGGATGACGTCTGAAGATAAGACAGATGGTACTGCAGTGGCCGAACTAGGAGACGTCCGTAATGAGTAAGGTCCTGCGTAGAAATGAATAGCCCTATGAGTTGATGACAAAACAACTATAGTGCCAACGTCTAAATACTGGTCCAACGGTCTAACGGGGGACGAAGCACTTGATGGAGAGTGTCGAAAAACTGCCCCAAAGTAACGACGAACCTAAATAAACCTCGATGTGAAAGTCCCGAGATGGAGAAAAACGCCATGACTGGAGAAGTGATACTCCGAACGGGAGGACTTGCCACTCAAACCGACGACCGACAATGGTGAATCATAGGAAACGCCGAAGACGAGGATGAATGGGTATAAGAAGTCGAGAGACGTGCAGGCGAACAAACGTCGAAGCCTCAATGACGATCAAGAGAAAGATCTAGAAATGGAGACCGGGACTGTCAAACTTGACGACCCTGATAAGGAGGTATAAAAGAACGACGTGGTGAATGGCGTTGTGGCGTACGGGAACGTCGAACAGATGTACGAGAACGACGTGCCGACGTACGGGAAAACGGCGTTGAGGTGTACGAGAAACGACGAACAGATATAATCACCTACGTGCTAACGTACGGGAACGATGTCGAGGCGTACGTGAACGCCGAACAGGCGAACAAGAACGACGTACAGGTGTATGAGAACGACATGACGGCGTAATGGAGCGTCGTTGAGGTGTAACAGAACGACGTAATGAGAACGAGAAAGGCGTTGCGGAGAATGAGAACGGCGTAGTGATGTACGAGAAACGTCGTTTAGGTGAACAGGAACGATATTAATGGCGTACAAGAACGACGTAGAAGGAAAAACAACTGAAGTTGAATCCGAAAACTGTAAACCCGAAACTCGAAAAGTCACAGTGGAGTCCGAACGAAACAGCCGTAGTTCGCGAAACTGTTATGAGATTTGAAACACAGAGGAGATGAAGTACACGTTCATTGTTCCTCGCGTTAATCGTGGGCGTAACTCCGCCCGGTAGCTTCATCCCCGACATCAACACAAAGATACTTACAACGTAAACTAGGAAGATCTTAAATTTGAATTCCCCGAAGAGAGCAATTACATTTTGATGTCTCTCGCCGGTAGATAAACTAAGGTCATTAAGTTTCACAATTTGAATTGACCAATCAAGAACAATGTTCAATCTTGACTCACCCTCCAATTTGAGGTCTAAACTTCACATAAGTCCTCAAATGAAATAGATGAAATTATCATACAGAATAAAAATTAAGATCAAACAAAATGCTGTAGACCAAAAGATGTTTTGGACGAAGCAGTCATAGAAGAAGAATGGCAAAGAACGTTGCTTAGGAGCTGTCTGTCGTTCCTCTTACTAGGCTGTAACCGGTAATCGTTCTCGGACGAAAGTAACTTACGAAGTAGAAGAAGACCGCCCGATGGAAACAGTCTTATGCTGTCCCAAGCAGATGATTGAGTAACTCCAGGCTTGATCTTTGCCTGGCCATCAGACCAGGGAAAGATCAATAAATACCCTACATGTTGTCGAACGAGAAACAATTCTAAAGTCTTCCCGGAGAAATAAAACTCACACTCAAGCTAATAATATTAATTTCTCAGAAAGAAGAAATAAAATTAAAGCTCAACTCAATTTGAACTGAAGTCTAATTCAGTATTTCGACGGGAAAATTTTGGTTGTGAAAAATAAATATATCACAATGCAATATTTACTAGCAGAAAATGTGTTCCAAAGTATAGCACAATTTCTTAATAAACAATCTTGTGATCTCTTTTCTTGATCAAAACACCTGCAGAACAAGGCAGCGGTCAAAATAACGCCTGCCTACCTGCCGCGGGCAAGTGAATTTTTCCGGCGACAGGTTGCAAAAAATCTACCTGTCGCATGCGGCAGGTAGGATTTCATCTAACAGAAATCATAAAATGCGAACAGTTTTCGTAAATACCTTTTAGAAGTCTAGATCTATCTGAAGGAATGGACAATCCAAGAAATAATCCATTGAAAATTTATTTCAAGCCGATGTTCTCTATCAACATTTCCCGCGACAAGTTTACTTCCGGTTGCGCGGGAAATCTTGCGCGGTAGTCCGGTGCATGTAAAAGTCGGACCTGTTACGAAACGGAATTGGACTGTCTGTTTTTTCCAGTTCGTTCCGATGGTGAATAATATTTATGGCTTCTTTTCTTGGGCTTCTATTCACAAGCTGACGTTTTTCTATGCAGACATTTCAGTTAATTGATAATTTCAACCGGACTCTGGTGGTTGGTTCTAATTTATTGGAAGCAGCAAGGGGAGACTATTGATAAATATGACTAAATATAGTTGGGATACTGGTTAACTCCCCTCAAATTTTCATTCTTTAAAAGGGTGTTTATACTTGGATCTAAATTCTATGATATAATGTCACAGGTGCCATTTAAATTTCACATGATTTAGTCAACAACAAAGCCTTTTGCAGTTCTTATTGTAGAAATTAGGGGAAATAGTTGTCTTTGACATATCAAAGTTGACATCAACTTTCCATTGCTGCTCGAAGTTTACCACATACATAACTTCATTTTTATTGCAATGTCTTAATGCAGCCAAATAATTAATAATTAATAATTACAGCATTCAGCATCATCATAATTTCCTCCCAAGGTCATGAGAAGCTAAAGATTAATTATCAGAGGCCTTAAAATGTAACAAAGACGTCGTGTATAGCTTTGACTTGTGGCGACGAAGACAAACACAACAACAAGAACGTAAGAGTAAATGGCAGAGAAAAACCTCTGCAAGTTCTCTCTCTTGATCACATGATATCAAATAAACAGAATAACAATTGATATAACAAGAGAATAAATTTTGGTAGGCACAATGAACTGTATGCATAGATGTAAAAACTGAAAGGTCCGAAACACTACAACAACAAGAACAACAACAACAACGAAAATGAAAGGATATGTTATCGTTTAAATCAGGAAGAATACAATTTCGCTGCAGAAACTTGTAAACCTGCGAAGGTTTAATACGTTGAAGCATTTCTTTTCCCAAAGAACTGGACTGCAGCCGACCCGTGGATCTGAAATCTTTTGTTCGTCGATAACAAAGGGACGGTCAGGCAGACCCCGCTTGAGGACAGAATCCTTTGTTGTTTCAAACAAAGAAACGGAAGGCAGTTGTGAAAGTAAATTACATGCCGTAAACTGGGGTGTAATCGGACAGTGGGGTGAATTCGGGCAAGAGACCAAGAAAAGTACAAAAGTTCTTTTTTACCCCTCAGCCCATAGGGCTGCGGGGTCTTGTCATTGCCATGTTCGTACGTCCGTCCGTCCGTCCATCCGTCCGTCCGTCCGTCCGTCCATCCGGTCGACCGTCCGTCCGTCAACATGTTCTTGTCCGCTGAATATCTGCAGATCTATGTGGGCTTGACCAAACTTTGGTGAGAGCTTCCTGAATGTTGACTAATGAAATGATTAGATTTTCAGATGGCTATGATGATTTCATGATTTTTAATTATTTTTTTTTTATTATTTATTGATGGTTCAGCTTTTGCACTGTCAGCTATGCCCATCAACATGTTCTTGTCTGCTGAATATCTGTAGATTTATCAAGTCGGGCCTGACCAAACTTTGGTGAGAGCTTCCTGAATGTTCACTGATGAAATGATTAGATTTTCAGATGGCAGGCCTGTGCTGTAATATTTTCTATGGAAACCTATTAGGGGTTACCTAAAATCTCCTATGGTAACCTGAAAATTAGGGTAACCTATGTTCACCTAGGGTAACCTGTTTGATTGACGGCATCTAATTAACGTATTCCTTTGAATTTTTTTTAAATAAACGCATTATTTTATCATAAAAATCATATGTCTTTACTACTTTATTTTTATTCCCAATCCCATGTATAAGAACTGTGTATTAAGATTTGTATTAAGAGGTGAACTGGGGTCAAATAGCCTACTGAGTTTACTGAATTCCACCAGAATATAAATCTCCATCTGTAGATTTATCATCCATTGATCATGATAGATTTAGATTAAAAATGTCACGAATTATCAAAAGTTTTTTGGAATTATTAACTTTTCATTGCATAGCAACAACAACAACAACGTGCGCAAATATCTTGTTTACATCACTTGTCCACCAACAATCAGTCAATGCGTGGTTGACGAACATATTCTGAAGCACTTTTTTATGACATCATGGGTCTTCTGTGCCTTCAAAATCTCTTTAATTCTTTCGTCTTTGGTGATTCTAAAAATTACTTTCTGTTTCGTTCTTTTGGATTATGGTACTGTCAAAGTTTCGACCACGTGCTCGACGTATGTTGTTCGTTTGAGACGTACGAGTTTGCTCACGCTGCACATGCTATACAACCACAGATTCTATTGGTCAATTCAGTTAAAAGCGTCCTCCGATTGGATCACTATTGCGGAAGTTGAAAATGTACTCGTCTTGTTACAACAACAACATGCGGTTACGACACGTTATGTGTTATCTCTTTTATCAGGATACCAGAATTCACTTGAACTGGAGACCCGATCATTTTTCTTATACATATTTTCGTGCCAGGTGAACGATATGCATTACTTTAGGTAACCTGTTTTAGGCTCCTAAAAATTCGTTTGGGCGACCTCCAGGTGAACGCGTTCGACCGTTTGCCATAACAGCACAGGCCTGGCTATGATGATTTCATGATTTTTAATTATTTTTTTTTATGTTATTTATTGATGGCTTATCTTTTGCACTGTTATCTATGCTCATCGGGAACCCTTTGTTGCATGTTTCATTGTGACTTTTGAAGGCCTGGTCCATTCAAGATTCAATTTATTTCCATTTATTCCCCTTTTATTTCCCATTTATCTGGGAGCTTACATGCTACACTTGTTCAACCTATGCTCTACCCTCGTAGAATTTCCCCACCCTTGGGGCACTAAATGTTATTGGACTTTTTCCTATCGACAGCTTCATGTAATACAATGTGTGTATGAGATGCAGTGTACATGTACATTGTTTTTTTCACACACACATGGCGAATCACCTAAAATTTATTCCTTTATAGTAATAACTAACAGGTTGAGGACATTATTTTATTTCAGAAGTAGAAGAGGAAATAACCGGCGCGGGGTTCTCACAGCATCGAACCCCTGTTAGTTTGAATTTCGCATCGCCTTAAATGAAGAACAACATTTTTCTTCAATTTTGCTACATCGATTTATCGGAAAGCTTTTGCCCAAACATATTTTATTTCAGAAGTATAATACGAAATAACTGGCAGGGGAATCCCTGCAGTATCGAACCCCTTTTAGTTTGAATTTCGCGTCGCCTTAAATGAAGGACAACATTTTTCTTCAATTTTGCTGTTAAATCATTGTATTTAACTGGTACAACATAATGCTTCAATTTTTGTCACCAAGCTTGTGACTGTACCTTGGAAATTATTTAAAACGAGTGATTTGGAGAGCCCATTTTAGCCTGACTCTGTGCAATTTTGAACCAGTTTGCATACCTGGAGCTTATGCCCCCCCCCCCCCCCCCCCACCCAAATAATGATAATGGTGGGCTTGTGTCAATCATTGTGATTCTATATGCCATTAACTTGTTATCACACGTGTGCAATGCATAAATTGCCACTGATGAAGCTACAGCCGACACAATTCGGAAAACCTACCTCGGCAAAAATAATGTCATATTAAAATAATTCCTATTTAACACCACGTTGAACATTGCTGAGGTGAACTGCTTATGCCATGGCAATTACCTCGGCAATTGCCGATTGCCGAGGTGAATTGTGTGGACTGAGCTACACTTTCTTGCATGCTGTAATCCCAGCACACCACTCACGTGAAAACGAAGTCTATTATATACATTACAGAAACCACACAAACTGTATCCGCAAGGCTGTATCCAGGGATTTTTTGCTGGTTCCGATCCCAAACTCAGTTCCTTTTCGTAATTCATTATTGAGGGTCCAATTTTTTTAGTGAATTTAGGCACAAAGAGCCTGTGATCAATCACAAAACAGAGGTTTATTAACATGAAATTCAATACCCAGCTATGCAATGGGATTGATATTGAGGCTTCCAAAAGCTTTTTCTAGGAGTATTTCCTTCAGAAATCCTTTCAAATTGAACAACAACAACAACAGTTTCGTTTGTTGTTTCATTTCAGTTTGGGCACCCATACGTTTTCCGGAACTAAATTGGCTCTAGATGCAGCCCTGATCCTACTTGACAAAAAAAAGATACCAGATACATATTGTAATGCTGAAGAAATTGACCGGCTCTGTGTCTTGCTATTACACAGTAAAAGATAGAGTTCTTACATGACAAGAAAGAGGTCTGAAACTTCCTTCTTTAGGGTGTCCAGGTTTCTGGTTTTTTTAATGTTCGTGTATACATGCAGCCTTCCCATTAACATTTTGAGTAGAAGGCTAAACACAAAAGTAGAAGGCAGAGCGAAGCGAGGCGTTCGGACAATGGCCCCCATCTGCTAGAGACCTCAGATGCTCTCAGAGAGAATTTGAAGCCATTTTAGAGCATTAAAAATGTTTTTTTATCTCTCCCCTCCTTGGGGGAAAATATGGAAAAATGGTTGAAATTCATCAATAATTCTGCTTTTTTATCTCGCCTTACGAAGTAAAGGGGAGATATTGTGAGAGGGGGAAAGAGGATGTCGTCGTCGGTGTCGGTGTCGGTGTCCCCTGCCTGGAAATGAATGGGTTTTTGGTTTAGCAAGTTAAAAAAAAATCTAGAATAATTGGAAAAAATATAAAAAAAATATAAAAAATATGGGGGGTGGGTATGCCACCTGGGGGTACTACCCCTGGGGTACTCTAATGTTAAAATCCCTATGAATGAGGCCATCCTTAAAAATATGTTTGTTGGCTGTAACCCGACCCTACCTCAGGAAGTTGGGTCGGTAGGTAGGTAATTTTTTTTTTTTTTTTAGATCAGGCTGGAAGAGGTTAGTGTGATTTAGTTCAGATACTAAGCAGGTCATTTGAAATATTCGTTTTGTCTGGCAGCAAAATTATTTCAGTATAGAAATTAGAAAACTAGTTATCTTCAAGGTATAAAGCAAGATATTCTTAAATTCAGGCTTGGTTAACTGTTTTATTTCTTAGAAGACATCGACATCCTTGAACACATTCTTGACAATGACTAGTGACTAGCTGGTCAAAAAAAAAACAAATTTACATATACCACTACCAGACAAACTTTTGCCAAAATTGTGACAGGAAAGAAAAAAATACAGTGTTATACAGAAGGTTGTTCATTATACCATTTGGAGTTGAGAAAATTACCTCAAATTAATCATTAACATCATTACTGCCCTTCCTCGTCGCAAATTTATGGTGTGCTTTTATTGAATACTTAGGTACTTCCTTTATTCAGATTAGAAATACATCGTAATTTAATTTACTGACAACAATGAGGCAAATACTAAGTTTCTAACCTGTGTCTTTTCGTGGAATTTAGTCCGAGGTGGAATTCTGACAAGCGTATTTGATGCCGACATCGGAACGTCAAAATTAAGCTGACGGCACCATCTAATTTGTCAAGACCGCTGAAGCCACCGACACTATATCCATGGCTTCATCGACATAGAGGGTTATAAAGTTTCCGTTAAACAACAAAGCAGTATAGATTTTCTGCATTTAGGCACACTGAAGTCTTCTCGGATAAAAGTAGAAATCCAAACATCGTTGTTGTTGTAACATCGTCAGTCTCAGAATCTGTCGGTGTACGGACCCACGTGGTGATGGTGACAGTCCTAAACATGTCTACGTTCCAAGTCGATTCACGACCGAGCTCTTTATGGCAGGTTTTAATAACCAACCGTTTTGAAATATTTTTCCCATCCTGTGTTGCTGTTGCCTCTCAATGTGTTTATTGTCCTCTCGACTCCATCAAACCCAAACACAAAACAGAAGGGGGAACTTCCCGCCATATACACGTGGTCGACGAAAACTGCATTCCCCTACGGACTGGGCCATGGAGGATATGCCTTCAAAACGTGTGACATACAATTTAAGCTCACATCGCCGACTACTGGAGAGTGAAATCCTGCTTGCTTTTGCTAGGCGAACGTTTTACATACGTTTACACGAGAGAGGAGATAGGGGAGATAATTCTGACATTGCAAAATAAAATAAAAAGATGACCGGTCGGAAAATCGGGGAAAAAAGTTTCCAGTCGGCGGATTTTTGGACAGTCGGTCGGGTTACGCGCAACAAACTTATTTTTAAGGATGGCCTGAGTTTTGCGTTTAGCTGAAGTGCACATGTACATCTGTACTTGGAAAGTTTCTTGCAGTTGTCAGCTGTCATTGGATGATTATGAAACTTGGTATACATGTTTCTTATGATAAGAGGATGTACCTGTGCTATTTTTGAGAAGAAATATTAATTTTTCTCAAAATTATGGCAAATGAAGAGTTTTCTGTTTAGGTAAATTGTACATGTAGGCCTCTACATGTATACATATACATCTACATGGTAACTTTGCTCCAGTTGTCAGCTGTCATTGGATGATTATGAAACTTGGTACACATGTTTCTTATGATTAGAGGATGTACCTGTGCTATTTTTGACAAGAAATATTAATTTTTCTCCAAATTATGGTAAATGAAGAGTTTTCTGTTTAGGTAAATTGTACATATACATGTCCATGGTAAGTTTGCTCCAGTTGTCAGCTGTCATTGGATGATTATGAAACTTGGTACACATGTTTCTTATGATAAGAGGATGTACCTGTGCTATTTTTGAGAAGAAATATTAATTTTTCTCAAAATTATGGCAAATGAAGAGTTTTCTGTTTAGGTAAATTGTACATACAGGCCTCTACATGTATACATATACATCTACATGGTAACTTTGCTCCAGTTGTCAGCTGTCATTGGATGATTATGAAACTTGGTACACATGTTTCTTATGATTAGAGGATGTACCTGTGCTATTTTTGACAAGAAATATTAATTTTTCTCCAAATTATGGCAAATGAAGAGTTTTCTGTTTAGGTAAATTGTATATGTAGGCCTCTACATGTACACATATACATGTACATGATAAGTTTGCTGCAGTTGTCAGCTCTCATTGGATGATTACGAAACTTGGTACAAATGTTTCTTATGATTGGAGGATTTATTTGTGCTATTTTTGAGATGAAATATTAATTTTTCTCCAAATTATGGCAACTGATTGAGTTTTGCGTTTAGCCGAAGTGCACATGTACATCTGTACACCACAGTTTGCTGCAGTTGTCAGCTGTCATTGAATGATTATGAAACTTGGTACACATGTTTCTTATGATTAAAAGATGTACCTGTGATACCATCCATACCATTCCTACCATCCATATCATCACTACCATCCATACCATCACTACCATCCATACTATCACTACCATTCCTACCATCACTACCATCCATACCATCACTACCATCCATACCATCACTACCATCCATACCATCGCTACCATTCCTACCATCACTACCATCCATAACATCACTACCATCCATACCATTCCTACCATCACTACCATCCATACCATCACTACCATTCATACCATTCCTACCACCATACCATCACTACCATCCATACCATCACTACATCCATACCATCATAACTACCATTCCTACCATCACTACCATCCATACCATCACTACCATCCATACCATCACTACCATCGCTACCATCACTACCATCCATACCATCACTACCATCCATGCCATCACTACCATCCATACCATCACTACCATTCCTACCATCACTACCATCCATACCATCACTACCATTCCTACCATCACTACCATCCATACCATCACTACCATCCATACCATTCCTACCATCCATACCATCACTACCATCCATACCATCACTACTATCCATACCATCACTACCATTCATACCATTCCTACCATCCATACCATCACTACCATCCATACCATCACTACTATCCATACCATCCATACCATCACTACCATCACTACCATTCATACCATTCTTACCATCCATACCATCACTACCATCCATACCATCCATACCATTCCTACCATCACTACCATCCATACCATCACTACCATCCATACCATGACTACCATTCCTACCATCCATACCATCACTACCATCCATACCATTCCTACCATCACTACCATCCATACCATCACTACCATCCATACCATCACTACCATCCCTACCATAACTACCATCCATACCATCACTACCATCCATACCATCACTACCATCCATACCATCACTACCATCCATAGCATCGCTACCATTCCTACCATCACTACCATCCATACCATCACTACCATCTATACCATCACTACCATCTATGCCATCCTAACATCCATACCATCCATACCATCACTACCATCCATACCATAACTACCATTCCTACCATCACTACCATCCATACCATCACTACCATCCATACCATCACTACCATCCATACCATAACTACCATTCCTACCATCACTACCATCCATACCATCACTACCATCCATACCATCACTACCATCCATACCATAACTACCATTCCTACCATCACTACCATCCATGCCATCACTACCATCCATACCATCACTACCATCCATACCATCGCTACCATCCATACCATCACTACCATCCATACCATCACTACCATCCATACCATCACTACCATCTATGCCATCCTACCATCCATACCATCACCACCATCCATACCATCACTACCATCCATACCATAACTACCATTCCTACCATCACTACCATCCATACCATCACTACCATCCATACCATTCCTACCATCACTACCATCCATACCATCACTACCATCCATACCATTCCTACCTTCACTACCATCCATACCATCACTACCATCCATACCATCACTACCATTCCTATCATCCATACCATTCCTATCATCCATACCATTCCTACCATCACTACCATCCATACCATCACTACCATCCATACCATCACTACCATCCATGCCATCACTACCATCCATACCATCACTACCATCCATACCATCACTACCATTCCTACCATCACTACCATCCATGCCATCACTACCATCCATACCATCACTACCATCTATACCATCACTACCATCCATACCATCACTACCATCTATACCATCACTACCATCCATACCATCACTACCATCCATACCATCACATCCATACCATCACTACCATCCATACCATCACTACCATTTCTACCATCACTACTATCCATACCATTCCTACCATCACTACTATCCATACCATTCCTACCATCACTACTATCCATACCATCACTACCATCCATACCATCACTACCATTCCTACCATCACTACCATCCATTCCATCACTACCATCCATACCATCACTACCATCCATACCATCACTACCATCCATACCATCACTACCATCCATACCATCACTACCATCCATACCATTCCTACCATCACTAACATCCATACCATCACTACCATCCATACCATCACTACCATCCAAACCATTCCTACCATCCATACCATCACTACCATCCATACCATCACTACTATCCATACCATCACTACCATTCCTACCATCACTACCATCCATCCCATCACTACCATCCATCCCATCACTACCATCCATACCATCACTACCATCACTACCATCCATACCATCACTACCATCCATACCATCACTACCATCCATACCATGATGGTGATGGTAGTAATCCCACTTGGGACTGGACTATCCAGCAGTAATCCCACAGAGGACTATCCATCAGTAATAACATGGGTCTGGTCCACCCAGCAGTAATCTCACACTGGAATGCCCTATGTACCAGTAATCCGACTGCACTGACCTATCCATCCTACATGGGATTAACTTTTGCCAGTAATCCCACATGGGACTGATGTTATTGTCTCTACCAGATAATCTATTCCAGACATTATTGTCTGTACCGCATCACTTATTCCAGACCTTATTGTTTGCTCTACATGTATGCTTTCAATACTGCTGCACCTTTGGCGGATGACCCCGCAAGGCGAGATGTTGGGGTTCTCAGAACGCTTGTTAAGGTTTTACCCTGCTCCTTTGTGAGCGTATATGTACAATAAATTGAACTGATTTGTTACAATTTGGGAAAATCACTTCGCCGAAGCAACGCATTACGTCGCGACGTTCCATTACGCCGCCACGTGGTCCTCTTACTCCTGTACGTCTTTCTCATACATCTGTTAGACGTTCCCGTACGCCATAACGTCGTTCACCACGTCGTTCTTTTATGCCTCCTTATCAGGGTCGTCAAGTTCGACAGTTCCGGTCTCCATTTCTAGATCTTTTTCTTGATTGTCATAGAGACTTCGACGTTTGTTTGCCTGCACGTCTCTCGATTTCGGTGTTTTTCTAAAAAAAAAGAAGAAAGACGTTTCGGTTGATGCGTTTTCTTTATCGCGGGGTTGACCCCCATCGCTTTAAAGGCGAGATGCATATCTTCTTTTACCCATTCATCCTCGTTTTTCGGCGTTTTTCCTACGATTCACCATCGTCGGTCGTCGGTTTGTGTGACAAGTCCTTCCGTTCGGAGTCGGCATCGCCCTTGTATCACTTTTATAGTCTGGGCGTTTTTCTCCATCTTGGGGCTTTCACATCGAGGTTTACTTGCGGTGGTGCCCCTAGTGGTTTGATCACGGGGAGTTCGCTTTTCAACTCTGTTATTCAGACGCGAGGAAAAGTAACAGTCCCATTCTTCATTCTAATTGAAGAAAAGCCATATTGTGACGGAGTGTGACACCTTGTAGCTGGTGCCGTCAAGATTTTTGGTCACATATAGACCAGTGTTTGTTGCACTTCCGGTGGTCGAATTATGGGGGGGATCACCGTGGGGTCGTCGTTACTTTGGGGACAGGTTTTCGACTCTCTCCATCAAGTGCTTCGTCCCGTATAGACCGTTGGACCAGTTTTTGACGTGGGCATTATAGTTGTTTTGTCGTCAACTGGTAGCTCTTGTCATTTCTACGCAGGACCTTAATCATTACGGTCATATCCTGGTTCGGTCACTGCAGTTCCTTCTGTCTTATTACAGACGTCATCCCTCAATCCATTAGTGCTGGTATTGACGTCTCTATTTCCACCTCTGTTTTTGCTGGCAGTCCCGCCACATCGTCATGTGGGGTGTTCATTTCCGGCTAATAGTCTTGGTTGCCAGACTTCACATCAATTTTGAAAAAAAAGACGATGTTTCCTATCAATCGGTCTTCCACATCGCAGCTCTATCAAGTGAAATGGACCTATTTGGTCTCTTGATGCCGTGAACGTGATGCCGATCCCGACTCTGCCTCTATTTCCTTAGTAGCTGACTTCCTCCTTCACCTTCATCGTGATATGAAGTTTCAAATCAGCACCATTGAGGGGTATCGATCTACTTTGGCTAGGGTTTTACGTCTTTCTGCCGGCATCGACATTAGTCTAAATCAGGGGTTCGTACGGGTCCTGGAAAACCTGGAAAGTCATGGAATTTGAAAATAAAAAATCCAGGCCTGGAAAACCTGGAAAATAGAGATTTTGAGGCAAAAGTCATGGAAAAGTCATGGAAAAATAAAAATAGTGGAAATATCAACAAAACCTGCTTTTTGCTCCGAGTTCATTCTGTGAACAAAGTTTTCGCTAAAACCGCCATCAAAGTATCTCAAAGTCAAGTCTTGTCAGACAGGATGCCTTCTATAGTTACGGTAATTTAAATAATTCACCATCCAAATTTAATTCGAAAACGGCCGATTTTCCCCCTGTCGTGATTTTTTCCATCCTTATAAAACGAAAACGGGAGCATTTTCAATATACC
>JAVTVY010040072.1:0-17694 GCA_036873755.1 Hanleya hanleyi | reverse complement strand
GATGAAAGACGGTACCTAAAATTTACATACGATTATGAAGTTCACACGGAGGCTACGCATTATGTTATCTCTCAGTCTTCAGATGCAGATCACATCACATCAGCTGATTGTATAAAAGAAAACGTTACATTATAAGATCCGCCATTTTGGATTTACCCACAATTCTTCGCCGATAGAATGTTTCAATGAACTATTAAAGGCATGGTTTGTGATTAAACGGAACAGTTCATTCAAAAATGTTCCTAATCAGGAGTTTTTGTTCATGAAATACGTCAAAGCTGCACATTATGGCGGCCATTTTGAAAAATGGACGCCATGACCTACATAGGACAAATCTGTGATGGCCCTATATCTACTTTTTTTCGTATAGTCTTAGTCTAGCAACATGCCAAGTTTCATGCTTTTATCACAGTACTTTTGTATCATTCACCTATCGGCTGCACTATAACCTGTTGTGTGAAAGTTTCTGTACGGAAGATAATAGCGACCTCTCGCGGGAATGCGGAGAATCGGCCGTTTTCTCGCATTTTTGCATTCTCGCTCCCTCAAATTCTCCGGTTTTCCACAGGGCGAAAATGCGAGAATGCGAGGGCGAGAACGGGAGATCGATATCTCGTTCTCACCTCGCATTATCGCTTTCTCGCCTCGCATTCCTGCATTCTCGTATTCTTGCGTTTCAGCATTTTCGTATTCAAAGGGGCGAGAACGCGGGTGGTCGCTCTCGCCTTCCATATCTCTGATATATTCGGTACTTAAGCATAATGTGCGTTTAAAAAACTATTGTAATTAACTTCAAGTTCTGTTTATAAGTGGCGTCTCATCCGTTCTTGAATCTCGGTTTCCATCTCAGCAAATTACAGCACGTAGACCATATTACAAGTGCCAACCGGAGGTTCGATTTGGTATCCTTCCGACGCTGGCCTGTGTGTTCGCAAATACTGTTGATAAACTCCTTTATAATTAAGTGTATACGATTGACTCTGTGTTACATCACTCCGAATCAACCATCGTTACAGGGCATAAACATTTACGCGATGATTTCATTCCAAGTCAAGACTATCTAGGAAGGCTAAACGACACAGAAGGTGAAACATTTATAAACAACAAGATAAACTGTTTAAAACAATGCCTTGCCCCCTCCCTTCTGTAAAGGATAGACGTGGGGAATATTTACGATGCCGCAAGAGAATAAATTTATTGCATCACAACATGTCCGGATGTATGTGCTAGACTCCGTCAGATTTAAAATTCTTCCATTAAGATATAATGCAGACGTGCTATTCTGCAGCTATGTGGTTTACTCGGTTTATTTGGTAAAATAACGTCTTCTTCACCAAGACGGTTGATGCATCGTAACAGTCAACAACGGCAATTTGCCCGCTGACAAATTCGAAAAGATAATCTTCGTCACTTGAATTAGAGAAAAAATCGGTTCGTTTTCTGAATTTTGTGTATAGTGATACGATAAAAATCTGATTTGATGCAGGAAGACTTCCGATCAAAGTTTAACAAAATAAGAAATCCCCTGAAGATTCGAGAATTGGCTGAGAGATATTCACAGGTGAGGACGATCCTATGTTGTTCTATTTGTGCCAATTTGATCTCGCGCGTCGACTTGCAAAAGTCCACGCACGACGCGCGACGCGAAAAGTCGACGTCGTGTTTTGAAACGCGACGTCGCCCTTTCCGTCGCGCGTCGACTTTCACAATGCTAAGAGATAGGCCAAAAGGCGACGTCGACTTTTGAAACACGACGTCGAGTTTTGGCCTATCTCTTTAACATTGTAAAAGTCGACGCGCGACGGAAAGGGCGACGTCGCGTTTCAAAATACGACGTGGACTTTTCGCGTCGCGCGTCGTGCGTCGACTTTTGCAAGTCGACGCGCTAGATCAAATTGGCATAAATAGAACATCATACGATCCCGCTCTCTGAAATGGAGGTAAAAAGGGTCGTTTTTATTCCTAATTAACCAATGCTTCAAAACTTCAGGCGCATTTATTTGTCTATTGTTCCATGTCCTAAAATTAATTTGCCATTTGAAGAACCAGTCAATGTTGTTTAAACAACACGACAGATGTTTGTCCTATTATGATGCAAATTAGATAGATGACAATTTATTTATTTACTACCATTTGATGCGGATATATATATCTGCGTGCGCCTCGAGAGGATTTTGCTGAATTCATTATGTGAACTGATTTATTGAGCAAAAACGACCTTTTTTACCTCCGTTTTAGAGAACGGGATTGCCCTAACCTGAATGTTATTGTTCATACTATAGGGAGGAGAGATTGATCGAGGTTGATGAGGAGTCAGCACACGACGTTAAGGCCGATCAACTAAATGGACCGAGTTAATAACAACAATTTCCTCTCTCTAATAACGCACAATCTCAATCTTATTGGGAGGGTCTGGAGGGTCCAAGCCAGACATGCTCAACAGTTTCACGTAACTAACCTCCCTCCCTTTCCTGCTCAACTTTGACTGCTTCGCGCGTGACTTCACGCGTCTTTTCATCCTTATGCACAACTTCCACAGTATCACATCATCATGCACTTGAACAGTCTGTACCTTCTCCCCAGTCTGCTTCTTCTCACGTTCCAGTCTGTATTTCAATATTCTGCACCTTCTCACCTCCCATACTTCTAGACTAATTAATTGCAACCGATCTCTTCGTATCAGAAGTATAGAATATTGGAGTTTTCTCTACAGTTACAATCAGCTCATATCGCCTCTCTGTGCAATATCACCACGTCCAGTCGCAATCTGCTTCGCTTGATTGTCACACACC
Organism: Hanleya hanleyi; assembly: GCA_036873755.1. Taxonomy (NCBI): domain Eukaryota; kingdom Metazoa; phylum Mollusca; class Polyplacophora; order Lepidopleurida; family Hanleyidae; genus Hanleya; species Hanleya hanleyi. Next base: position 14,902 of record JAVTVY010040072.1, on the reverse strand, counting down.
ACAACAGTGTCATGCCAAACCTGACATCTCGGACAGACTATGGCGTATACATATTTCACCTAGTAGCATTTGCTAGATCTTGTGTTAAATGTGACGATTTTAATCAACATCACAAAACATTGCTACAGAAACTTATAAAACCGGGCTATACCACCAAGCGCCTCCACTCAAAGTTTCTCAAGTTTGGCGATACATATCGCAAGCTGATACTCTCTAAAAACAGTTGGTACACAATTTGTGTACCCTAGGTACACATCGCTGTAACAAAATTGAACTTCTACAATCACTGTGTAGCTGTGATACACAATTTGTGAAGAAAAAGTACACAAATTGTGTACTCCTGATACACATTTTTTGTAGATGTGCAATTTTGTACACAACTGTTTTTTCAGAGTAGCAAAATATGAGCGTAGCGTGCAAGATCTATGGCGTTACGTTTCGTAACTTGTGTCTAATTCCGCTTAACCCGGGGCTAGGGGACGTATGAATCCATGTACTTCAAAATTCTCATGGTGCTCATATGAACAGTCACAATCAAAGCGTTACTGGGATACATCATTCTCTAGATGACGACTTTACAACGAATATTATGGATTAAGAATACTGATCAGCGATACGGATTTGATATTTCTGGAACATCATGATGTCTTGCCGGCATCATTGAAACTGTTGACCGCTTCTCTCTCGCAGAAAACTAGCCTATGTTTATGTATACTATGATTGTCTTTTTGAATTTGGTGCTAATATTGTTATATGGAATATCGAATAGGTCTTTGGATTATGGACGCGGATATTCTTTAATGGACGACGGCTGAATTATGAATGACGGACCAGACGCTTGTAATTTGCAAAGACGACACGGATGCCCAAAAGACTGGCACCGGAAACATTGCAATTGCGGCAAAGCGTCCAGCTGATCCGTATTTGCCAAGAAAACGCTTTTCGCATATCTCTCTTAAAGGAATAGAAAACCCTTGAAAAAAGTCTGTTGTAAATGAAAGAATAGTTCCATCACTGTCCAAAAGTATTTTTCATTCATTTTTACGATTTTTTTGGTTTGTATGGTGGTCCGTTGCGACCATTCATTTTCCTATCCTCTCAATTATTGCAGATACCCACAAAACACTCGCCGTTATTCTGATTCAACAGGGAAATAGGCATCGATATTGAAGTATTTTGAAGGTTGAACGTGGAACACTATTGCTTGTTTAGTGGTTAAACAACCATGTACGTAGATTACATAATTGGGCCTAGATTATGCAACTGGACCCAAACTATTTATTAGCCATTTCACCAACATTTGTCTGTATGCAACTTCTTTACGAAGCCCATGGTATGCAAGGAGGTCTTCAACTACAACCTGCCCACAGGTTCATATCGAAAAATGTCGAATATATACTTGAGAGCTCCCCGTTACGTTATCAGCATTTAAGCAAAAATGGTTCCTCTCAGACATGCCGATTTGTTATTATGTCGATGTCTAGTCCATATTACAGTGTGTATATTTGATTAAAGAAACATTATAACATCGAGAAATATCAAAAAGAATAATGAGGAATGGCACTTACAGGCCACCATCCAAAGTTTATCGGCTTTTTGCTCAGTTGAAAAAAAATGGAAAAATAAATAAAAAATACTTTTGGACAGTGATGGAACTATCATTTCATTTACAACATACTTTTTTCAAGGGTTTTCTATTCCTTTAACCTCGAATAACGGTGCTCTCACCGCTCGATCCTCAACACTTTACCCCCAAAAAAAATACACAAGATCTTCGTCGTCAACGAAAGGAGTTATCCTCTAGAGCACCACTGTAACTGGACGAGCAGCGAATTCTCACGTAAACTGACAAAACGTCACACCGTACAACACGGTCCGCAACAGTTTTAGAACAGAACATCGCGAACCACTAACGGAAATGCGACGTTTGCCCACCTCTCCCACCCCAGATTCCTGCTCAGCCAACAAATCGACAAAACTCTGTCATGTAAAGCTCGCTGAATGAGCACCTCTGATCGACAGCCTCAGTGTTCTTGCTAAGCAGTCATGGTTAATCGACATGATAGACGACACGAAATGGTATACGAATCATCAATGTACTAGTGGACTACCTATCTTTTCTCCCTCTGATACTGCATTAATCCTATTTTGGTTACAACAGTTGCACATTTTACGGCATGTTAAAATGTCCCTGCCCCATTTCGGCGTTAAATTACCCCTTTTATTTCATTGCTGTTTTAAACCACTCTCCACAAAACCATAGCTATCCTGATCAAGCTTTACGCCATTCAGATAAAGAATAAAATATCGGCCTCCAATTTTTCACGTGGAAAATAGAACAGTTGCGAGATGGAACTCTCTAACAGAAAAAGTCGCGAAACGACGTCATTGCCGATGTAATTTACGGTGAGGTTATAGGCAACGAACCATTTCTTAACATTGGCAATGCTGTATTTTTTTATTCACGGAGTTTTACAGGCGATGACTTCTGTTCGCAAATGCCTATTTAACTCCGTGACAATAACATCTTCAAAGTTGTATGGATTTTCAGTATTTTGAAAGCCACAAAGATACTCAGTCCCCGATTTTTACAATATTGCCGATGTCAAAGCATTTCCCGATGCCTAACTTTGACCTGACGTCACGTGGGCAATGGCGTAGTTTCGCGCAGTTATGACCAAAGACTTCTATACTGTCCCATTCACATGATGCCGCCATCTGGGAAAAATCCAGCCATTGAATGCACAGTTATAATACCACGTGGGGACTTTCCATGGTCACGTGGGGATTTACTATACAGAGGGAATCGGATCTGTAAATCTATAGATAAATCGATAAATCGCTATGGATATATGGAGGAACGATGAAATTTCACATGATGTTCTTTGCATGTCGAAGGAATATGATTTATACATAACAAACTTTGCGAGGTGGCTGTCATTTGGAATTTTGATTCGGGCGTTTTTTCATGCCTATTCCATTATACTAGTATAGGGTATCTGAATATATACGGTACCCAGTGTACATGCCGGTAGTTTTTATTTCTTTATTTTGCTAGAATGTGATTAATAAACTAGTAGTTTGCGAGTGTCTTACACTGAATAATAAACGATGTTTTTAGAAATTCTGACATATTTGAGCAGTGATGACTCCCCCCAAAAGAGTACCGGTATATATTTTCATACCAGATGGTTTATTCCGACCTTTAGTTAAATGTTACAGTCAACTGAAAGAGTATGTTGTTAATTTTCGATCCCACAGCCTGTTATTACAGCTTGTGAAGTTACGTAAGAGAGCCAGGAAAATAAATATAAAAAAGCACATGCAGGGGATATTAAACTATTATATAATTATAGGAGAACACCCGAACACGCCAGGACGAAACGGAACATACTGGACACGAATAAGCCATCTTAGATAAAAAGCAGGTTACATCTGCATCTGAACAGATAGCTTTAATTTTCTAACATATTATTTAGTATACATATTGGCATGACTCGTGGATAAGGCGTGGTTCGGCAATGTTACAAACCGCCGTTCCAATAAATCCAATATTACCCAGCTATTTAAACCCCATCAACGGGGACATCGCAGCCATGGTTGGAGAAAGTAATAGTGCGATGATTCACAACCATATCACTTTAAATTACTTAGTGGGTTTAACTAACACACCCAATAGCTTACGTACAGTTCTGTATGCGTTACCTCTGAGAGCTTTAAATCATATAGCCAGAGATATACAACAATCTGCGTCTTCAGGAAATATAATACCACCCAAAATCACTAAAGTATGTCAAGATATAGCGTATTTTCGGTTGTATCGTCCAGTGAACATAATCGAAACATCCCAAGATCGGCTTTTCTTGAAACTCAACTACTTAGATGAAGGACTAGACATTATTAATTTACCTCGAATCCTGAGTGATCCAGAGGTACGCAACGCTGTACCAAGATATTTTAAGTTCACAGAACCTCCTTGCATTTCATATAATTATACTAAATCTACAGCCACCAAAATATTCAATTACTCTAATGCTCTCAAGGAGTTTGACTGGAACTTATGCACGTCAGGAGGCTATAGTTGTGATTGTGAATCGTCGAACTTTATCTATACACCATGCAAACATATTGTGACTGGTAACCTTGATGTGATGAGTGATAAGGACCTAAGATTACTCCTGATGAAGGGTCCAAAATATAGAGTCGAGAAGAATAAATCTGAAGGCCAACCAGAAGATAGTCCTGTCAGCTTTGGAACAGTATGTTATTGATTGGTCTAAGCGAGAAAAAGTTGAATCTACAGTACTCGCTGATTATCTGAACCTCACCAATAGCAAGGTCGTTGAACCAATCTGCCACATTGACAGAAGTACCCTTCCACAAGCAACACAAGTACTGAGAAACCTCAACTCGCAAGAAGTTCCAGCAAATCTCCAGAGTAAATTCGTCATAGTTCCAGCAGACAAAGCTCCAAATAATATAATATTCATATGTAAATATTGCTATTACCAGGTGCTGGTTAAAGAATTGAGTGTAAACATATCATCAAATTCGTCTACTTACTCCCAAACTGCATTTACTCTGGAAGATTTATTTAACAATCACAAAACGTGTCTCCGGGAAAGAGGAATTTGTCTTTCAACCAATCATAACGATATACCAAAAGTATACTGGACTCCCAAAAATGCATAAATGACCATACAAAGCTAGATTCATAGCTGGTTCTAGAAGCTGCACCACCAAGCTTCTTTCAACCCTGTTGACGAGGGTTCTTCGGGAGATAAAAGCATTTTGGGAAAGGTATTGCGCCACTATTTCTAAAAACTCTGGCGTTGAATGTATGTGGATATTGAAAAACTTAAAATGTCTTACGGTAGAACTTGATACTAGTACCGTACAGACATGTATCCACATGGGATTTCTCGACTCTCTATACTACAATCCCTCATCAGGACCTTATTGACCGTCTATGTTCATTAATGGTATCTGTGTTCAAGAAAACTGATCGTATTAATTATATTAATGTCGGAAGCCATAAAGCATTCTTTAGCTCTACTACATACAAGAGATATCATTCATGGGATGTTTCTTTGTTTATATTTCTCATTAAAAATATCTATGTGAAATTTGGCAACACAATATATCAACAGCATATAGGTATTCCAATGGGTAGTAATTGTGCACACCTGATGACTGAATATATGACTGACCTGATCTCTTATGAATATGACTATATGCAGGCGCTTTCAAAAACCGATCCATTCAATGCCCGTTCCTTCTCATTCACCAAACGCTATATAGACGATCTTCTCGCTGTGGATAATCGCATATAAATGACGCAGTGAAGGATATATATTCACCTTCACTGGATTTAAAGGAAATTACGGATAGCCCTATAGTCACATCAAATTTAGACCTATATCTCTATAAAAATGAAAAGAGTCTTCTCTCTTTACGACAAGAGCGATGATACAATTTCTATATCGTGAACTGTAATAATCCAATGGAACCTGCATATGGCGTATCCATATCTCGCCTAGTAGCATTTGCTAGATCCTGAGTCAAATATGACGATTTTAATCAGCCTCACGTTTCTTAACTTTGGTCTAATTCAGCTTAACTCGGACTTAAGGGCCGTATGAACCCATGTACTTGAGACACTTACGGTGTTCATATGAACAGTCATTATCAAAACGTGACTGGGATACATCATTCTGTAGATAACGACTTTACAACGAAAATCATATGGATTAAGAATACTGAACAGCGATACGGATTTGATATTTTGGAATATCATGTTTTGCCGGCATGATGATGTCTTGCCGGCATCACTGAAAAACTGACCTTTTCTCCCTTTCATGAATCTAGCATATATTTATACATACTATGTGTTTTTGAATTTGGTGCAAATACTGTTATATGAATAAGGTCTTTAGATTATGGACGCGGAAATTCTTTAATGGACGACGGCTGAAGATTGAATGACGAACTAGACGCTTGTATTTTGTATCCCAGTCAAGCCTCTCTTCCCCTAGCTGCTATGTAGAGTGTCGTGTCTTGAATCTATCCCTAATATGGCATGCCCGCCAGTATCGGTTGAATAAAGCACGATAGAGAGTGGTGCATGCTGACTTCAAGCCAAAATGTTTTTCTGAGTGTACTTCTGGAATGTTGGCCAGTTAGGTTTCAGTTAGCATTGATCTTCATATGTTTGCAGATAGTAAGGTCACGTTTTCCCGTTGAAATATACGATTTTGAACCCTACATGCATTTGAAGATGCTATTGTTCTAAGATACCAAGACCCAGTTCTTTATAACTACTGCCAAAACAATAATCAGGACACTGAAATTTCCTTCATTCGTAGTATCAATTTTGGCAATTTGGAACCGCACGTAGTTGGATAAATCTTTATGCACAAGCCGATTTCTCTATTCACACTTCGAAGTGTGTAGAGAAAAGTCGGCTTGTGTATGAAGATGCATTGGGCCGAATTCTCGCTAAAATTTGAAATGTCCTTCCAAAATGATTTTTACATCCTGGTTCATCAACAGAAACAGTATAAGGGACCGTGCAAAATCTACCGACGCATCACGAAAATCTATCCCCCCAGCCTTGATCTCGCTCGTCATAGAACGAATAAAAATCTCTTGGTCCTATACGGTTTTCAGTAATAAAAGTCCCGGTCTCATTTGACATCTATAATAAAAAGCATTGTTTGAGCTAGCTCCGGTGTAGCCTTGTTCCATTCTACGTGAGAACAAAAATATAGAGAGCTATGATGAAAATGCCCTGACTATGGAACAAGGCTACACCGGAGCTATGTTTGAGCCTGTTTCAAGGAGGTCACATGTTGCATCCACATTTCCTCAATTGGAACATGATACGTGAAAGAGGGCCTACATGTGAAAAGAGACGAACCACTTATGTTCGAGGATACTTGACTGATAAACACCATATGTCCTATTTAAGGACTTGATTTTCTATTGTTTTTTTTTAACTGTTCTGTTATAGCACTGTGACATTGTTCCGCATTCTGTTTCCGGACAACTGTTGGACATGGTGACAATTGACCGTGCTGCAATTGAAGCAGTAGGCAGCTAAATTTGTCAAATGCTACACAGAGAGAGAAAATTTATTTTCACGTCGCGTTCAGCTGACGAACAACATCAATCTCTATCTAAAGATCAAATATCTATCAACAACATATCTAATAACGAAATTACATCACAAATCAATCGTGGTCAAACAATCTCTTACGTAGTTGTCAGGGCATTTTCATCATAGCTCTCTATATTTTTGTATCTAATACCGCTTTTGCCGGTGCTAGGGGCCGTGTGGTCATATCATCCAAGTTGCCACATGAACAGGTACAATAAAAGACCTGAGATGCAACACATATCTCGAATCGTTAGATTCTTGGTATGTGCTTTAGAGTAGGTTAACCGGAGGACTATACTGTGAAGTCATGTGGCTCTGACATTATGTCAGCACCTCTTCCCACTTCCCTTATATGTGTTGTAATTTTTACCTGTATATGGCGAGATTCTGCTGGTGGACGTTTCGTCCCCGAGGCCCGCCCCCTGTACAGACCTTTTGGTCTTTGATATATGTTGGCATATATGTTGAGAACATATTTCTCACCAGTTCCAGTCATCTCACCTCTTTGCGTAGTATCTGCTCCACACGATTGTCACACACCTCAGCGGGGCCATGCCAACCCCGACATGTCCGACAGGATACGACTTCGCAATGACGGCCAAGATGTTCAAATGAAAGACATCAGAAACATTCCACCGCATGACCGAGAACAACCTTACATTTGTCGAATTCCCTCGGATACGGCAAACGACGGCTGGTGTGAGTCTTCCAAGTGAAATGCCCGGAGTTGAGAAGACAAATCTGAATCCTTTCCTCTATCTACACTCGTTGATAAACGAACCACCCTGGAGATTGCAGAAGATAGATAGATAGATAGATAGATAGATAGTTTATTGCAAAAATTGTGCCGGAATGATAGCCATCAATAGTTGAAGGGTATGACTAAACTTGCGTTGAACTTCTAAATGTAATGGAAAGTCGGCGATCAGGCGAACAAAGACAAAACGCGGATTAGCTCCTCTTTCATTGCATCACGTGCCCGAATGTTGTCAACTTTGACTGGTAGATCACTGAAGTGAAAGGTCTGATAGAGTTGAGCAGGATCTCTGCAGTATCCTTTGAGAATCCAGGCTGGCAGGGAGTTGTTGGTACTAGTTGAGAACATTTAGGCATAGTCACTCGCATATTCTGACGGTATTCCCTGTTCTGGTTGAGTGACTGATTTCAGTGAGAAATGTCACTCACGGCAGGCTTGCCTATGGCTGAAAGGGATACCGCTATCAGACATTCGGGCTGGCTCATCCGAGTCCTCTTTATTTTTCCGGTCTGTGTATGAGTCTATAAGGCTCCAATCTTGGGTCACCGTCCTCCAATTCCATCTTATGAGCCGACGAAGGAGAATTCTTCGAAAGCCATGTCTGTGATACAGAATGGCGTCAATGTCTGTACTCAGGAGAAGAATACCGATCAGAACTAGAAGAACAATGCCTATCTGGAGAACCTGAACTGGATCGGAGCTATAGGAATGATATACGTGCGTAGATTTATTCATGTGCCCTCCTTGGGAGGATTATCCCGGCGGTCATATGAACAGTCACAATCAAAGCGTGATTGAGATACACCACTCTCTAGATAACGACTTTAGAACGATTATTATGGATTAAGAATACTGATCAGCGATACGGATTTTATATTTTTGGAACATCATGATGTCTTGTCGGCATCATTGAAAACTGTTGACCGCTTCTCTCTTGCAGGAAAGTAGCCTATGTTTATGTATACTATGATTGTCTGTTTTGAATTTGGTGCTAATACTGTTGTATGGATATGGAATAGGTCTTTGGATTATGGACGCGGATATTCTTTAATGGACGACGGCTGAATTATGAATGACGGACTAGACGCTTGTATTGAGAGCTTTGCTTCAGGATTCCTTGTCGGGTTTGGATTTTGTAACACCTTCGGAGCAGTGGGACTTGAACGTCGTGATCAGTAATGGTCCCTTGATAATCTTGAGCAGGGGCCTGACGTTGATAAAGGGGTTGGGCTTTACTCTTGCGATGACGAGTGGTTAAACTTCGAATCACTCCGTACCCACTCTAGAGTCTCTTACCGGAGTGACTATTTCATTGGTGTGTTGAAGGCAACACCTTCTCTCCGACTTGGACGGAGTCCGGGATCTTGATAGAGATGGGGACTGCGACCTGGGCAAATAATCCCCTTGGTTCCATATCTATGGTTGTGGCTGCTTTCTGGGTCACTCATTATTAATCCTACGATCTGCTTCGACTTCTCGACATACTTCGTCGATATGAAGTAGGAAGTCTTCACGGGTCCCTGTTATTCTTGTCTGTGTCCTGGTCAATAGTCCACATCCCATCAGTGCCCTAATAATATTCTGCATTATGACGGTGAATCTTGTCTGTCAAATGTGGGTTGGTGGCATTTCTTCGTTCTGATTTGATGGGCCTCATATCTCCGTCCCGATTTTCGTCGACTCGAGAACTTTCGCACTGGGAGGAATCTTGAGGTTAATATCGGGTTGACTTGTCGCAGCCCCGATGTCCGCCGCCGACTTGATCTCCACTGGCTCTTACAAGTTTTGAATTTGGTTGAGCTCAGTGATCAAGGAGTACATATAGCTATCCGTCTGTCAGTGGGTGCCTTGAGAAGTACTTTACAACACCTGGTGGACAGTCAAATGAGATAGTTTCTACTCTAGGGGATAGCCAGCGGACTCAGTATGGCAATACACTGGTAGGAGGTGAAGATTTGAGTTACAAACAGTAGGTTTCTGGGCAGATGTCAATCATGACCTAGCAGGTCCACTCGAGCCAGAAGAGGCAGGGCGTCTTTGTCGAAAGCATAGTTGTCCCAACAATACATTGATGGTTTGTGAAGAATTAAGCAACAAATAGTATGTTTCCGAACAGAAAGCAATTAGGGCACAGCCTATCCACTCAATTTAGAACTGTCAGTTTGACGAAAACGTAGTGTTCCGATGGAGACAAATCCCGATGGCGTACGGCTTCGCGGTCAATCCATAGCTCGGGTTCCACAAGGGATTCCCACTTGGTGTGCATAACGAAGACCGTGTAAGCGGAATTTTTATCCATTCTGATAAACTGTCAATCTGGCGGATTGAAAAAAAGATGCTATGACCTGGAATTCCAGCATGCTCAACTATGCATATTGGTACCATGCAGTCCATCTGAAGAGGTGATGGTCTTCTTGACTGAAGTGACTTCGTATGTGTCGACATCAAGGGACAATGGATTTTTCCCCCGGCCATCGAATACCAATGGGCATGCCTCTGGAATTCGTTGTTCTTCAGTGTATGTGATCCCTAATATCATCACAACTGACCTCCCTGTTCTTGAAGACTGTTGGACATTCAGCAAACAGGAGTTTCAGCATTCGACAAAGCTGGAGTGTTGCTCGGGGTGGATAGCGTCCTGTGAATCGTGGTCCGGACTGGGGTGTGGTCTAATGGCTGGTAGCAGGTGGCGCAAATATGGTTCTGTCTATCTCATCCGTTTAAACTCCCACTTCCACGCCTTGATGTAGGAGACAGCGTTAAATTTAATGTCGCGTTCAGCAATATTTCAGCTATATTGCGACAAGTAACTAACAATGAAAGCAAACGTATCAAAACTTCTACTTCAAAAATCACACTAAAACTCATCTAGCAAATCGATCACTGTCAAACAATCAAAGATATTGTTTCCCCTTCATATGAACAGTCGCGATCAAAGCGATACATCACTATGGATTAAGAAAACTGATCAGCGATACGGGTCTGATATATTGTAACATTATGATGTCTTGCCGGCATCATTGAAAACTGTATCTCCAATATTGCATGCCCACTAGTATCAGGGGGGCTAGGGGCGCTGACTTCAACCCAAATGATTCTCTGAATGTACTTTTCGAAAATGGGTCATCATTGATATTCATATGTGTACAGATATTAAGACCACGTTTTCTCGTCTGGCTGGCAGGGAGTTGTTGGTAGTTTGAGAACGTTTAGGCCTATAGCATTCGCAAATTCTGACGGTATGCCTTGCACTGGCTGAGTGAATGATTTCAGCGAGGAAGTCATCTCGGGGAGCATACTTGCCGAAATGAGACGGTTCGGGAACCATGCTCTGTTTGGCCACCAGGAGGCCATCAGATACAGGGTCCATGCATGGTTGACACGCAATTTTATGAATTACTCTTGACATCATGGTGTAGGAGGAAGGCATAGACGATTAACCTCATTGGGAACTACGCTCTGTTCAGCCACCATATGCTCACCAGATACAAAATACATGGTTAACGTGCAGCTTTTTATATTAGTCTACACAGCATGGTGTAGGGGAAAGGTGTAGGTGATTAACCACATCCAGTCCAGTGAGAGTGCATAAGCTAGGATCAGGAATCGGACTGAAGAAAATTAGATATCCGGATGCATTCTGATTGAAGAAGCTGATCGGGCTGAGAAAGGATGTCGGCTGAGACATTGAGAAGTTCGGGAATGTGCATCTGTGATTCATGGCTCATATGAAACTCTCCTAAATGACCTCCATCATCCGAACGCATGACACGATCATACGTAGAAACTTCTGCTCGTAGTCATGCGGTAACAGGTGATATCTGAGTGTATTAGGGCGTTTCCCAAATGGTCACATCCGATTGGTTCCGTTAGCTCTGACATAGGCACAATCACATTCATAAAACGAAGACACACCTCCAGAAAGCGATCGACTGAAATGATCCCTTGGTGGGCCTCGGAGTGCCCCCATCACAAAATAAAAAGCATATCATTTTCCTGTGAACTGTCTCCAATTTTATTTTTTACAAATATGTTAGGCCGCTTATAATATGATTTTCCTTAAGGAAAACAAAGAAGCATGCTCCATTAGAATGAGAAATAAAATAGCTAATTCGGACAACTTCGGTTTGGTCTCCCAGTCTTGCGCCTCCAGCATGTCGAGCACTTAAGTGAAATTGACATGTCTCATGTCTGAGATTTCCAGGTCAAAGTATTTGAATACGGACAATTTCATTGGCTCGTTTAAATGGAGCGGACATGCGACTTGATGCTTGGAGAAGCTGACATCGGGCGAAATACACGGAGAATGAAGTCGCTGAGCTAAGGGCAGTGTTAAGTGAAACGTGAAATGCCCTTAGCAAGCCAAGATGAGTGACCTCCAACAATACACGAGACCAGGTTTCCCCTGATCGTTTATGGAGGCAAAAACTGAGTTTTCCGTGGCTATGGGGAAAAAATTGTTTGTCAGTTTGTCTTCCTAAACACGTTGATCAAGTACAAGCAGTCTTTCTGAAACACTGACATGGAATCTCGTCCGCTTGAGTGTCCCATGCTGCTGTACCGTGTCCTCTTCCGAATGAGCATCCCAAGTCATATCAGATGGTGATATGCCCTGTGGGGCTTCCGGGGATTGACCTGGGATGTCGTGCACACCGCAGGTCATGGTAAGAATAAGCCTCAGCTCCTCAGAGAGCTTGTCGTAAGAGGCGACTAAGTGAGGCACCTGTGGGGTTCCCAGGTGTGAAAAGGAATAGGACCCCACCCGTGTGGTTCCCGGGTGTGAAAAAGAATAGGACCCAACGTTGTGATATGACTGAAATATAGTTGAAAGCGACGTTAAATCATATTCACTCACTGTTTTGACAACTCAATTCTGAAGGATTATAGCAAGGCTTTCTAACTTCATATAACAAATGAAACTGGAGATGGGTCAGAAGCTTGGTGAAGATGACTGACCTTAACTTATTTAATCTAGGTCAATTTAAGTATCGGTGATAACCTTTGAAGGATTACACCTTTCACTACCAAAAATACCCTACTTATTTAAGATAATGCCCTATAATTTTCTTGAAATAAGATAATTTTACTCAGAATAAGTTAAATTTAAAAAAAAAAAAATTCTTAAGTAAAATTCGGAGTGGGGTATATTTTATTTTAAACAAGAAAAAATTAATACTTTTTCTTAAAAAAAATCTTGCTTTAAGAAAAATTCTAAAAAATTTCTTGTTCAAGTAAAATATACTTACCCCACTCCAAATTTTTAATACTTAAACAAGAAAAAATATCTTAAAAATTTTCTTGAAATTTTACTTATTTTGAGTAAAATTATCTTATTTCAAGAAAATTTTAGGGCATTGTCTTGAATAAGTAGGGTATTTTTGGCATTGTACGCTCGCCAAATTTAAACTAACAAGCAGCCAGAGGATGCTAGGTCCCCCGCCGAAATGGCAGCAATATTTTTTAGCATTGTTGGTCTTAGGGGATATACATGAGGGAGACAACTGCTGCTTCATAGGCAATGGATGTGGAAGGGTCTTTCTGCCTTGCCAAGTTTTAAGATCAACTCAGAACGATTGACTGAAAGTTGATTGCTTCTGTGATATAGTTTCCATGCAGTGAAGCACCGAGAAGCATCCCCAAGTGACATCTCAAGGCATTATCTGCAAACCAAATTTGACGAGAAGCTGAAGGCATCCTCAACCTACTGCCCGGAAACCAAATTTTAAATTGCCACCAGTTGTCGCCACCTGTAGGTGCAAGTGAGCGAAATGCAATCCCAAGCATCATCTCATGGCATGGTAGCCTACATGTATTAGCCTATAGTATCCTCTACAGGGGCCGGGCTAATGATCGGCTGATGCAGCAACAACAACATTTTCCCAGTTAGACGGCAGATTTTGAAATCAAAAACGAGGCCGCGCTATGTCATCAGTCAACTGAGACAGTCACGTGGTTGTGTATGAAGATTGGGGTGGGTCTTATCTACTAGTGATCCAATGAAAATGCTCGTATTAGTTTAAAATGGCGGGGTCGAATGACCAATCACTGAACGGGAGACAGCTGGAACAGTACGTTGACACTGTCTGTTAATACAGGGGCGTCGGAAGCAAATTCAAAGTGGTACAGCCACTATCATTGCACTTTAGGTGAGGATCCAGGGGCCGCCCAGGCCCCAGATGCTCCTGGGGTCTAGATCGCCGAAGAAGCGTTCTGAACGATTTCTGGCGTCAATCAAAATCACTCTGCATTGAAGTGTATTTTTAGTTCTTTCCTAACCCTTTTACCATTGAAAACGCAATCGATGGTGGTTTTCTGCGATGTTGAATTACAAAAAATTGGGTATAGTATAGTACTGTATCCTAGGCACATCGTGTAGAAGTAACCGAGATGATGCATCGATAATGTATATCAAATTTTACATTGAGCATTTGAACAGTGTCAGAGATAGAGATCATTAATGATTTTACATAAATTAAAGATGGTTGCCCATCCTTCCCGTCACTCAGAGGAACTAATGTGGTTATTCATTAATACAAGTCTCTTCATACATCGATGCTGTAAATCAAGTTTCGTATAGAACATTTGAATGGTATCAGAGATAAACATCATTAAAGATTCTGAATAAATTAAAGATGGCCGCCAAGATTTCTGCCCAATCAGAGAAACCAGATCTGTCATTCATCGTAAGTCTCTTGACGCATCAATGATGTATACCAAATTTTCCACTGAGCACTCAACGGAATCAGAGATAGATCATTAATGATTTTGCCTAAATTAAAGATGGCCACCAAAGGTTTTCAGTCAATCAGGTCCCAATTCAAAGTATCTGGATGTATTGATGATATATACCTACCTTCATATAAAACAATTGAATGGTAACCGAGATATGTATGCTATCATTATCGATTTCGCATGAATTAAAGATGGCATCCAGGGTTCCCAACTAATCAGAAAAGCCTGTTTGGTAATTCGTTGAAAGTTGCTTG
>JAVTVY010040071.1:0-19306 GCA_036873755.1 Hanleya hanleyi | reverse complement strand
GGATTTCCAGCCGGACCCCACCGTTACGGTTTCGAGTCATACGTCATACATCGAACATTTTCTGGACGAGCCCATAAATGTTCCTAGCGATATCTTACCCGAATATCATCCAGAGAGTGACATCTCTCGGCGCCATTGGACCATGACACGGCACTGTTTCCACCGTCATCGCCCTATTCAAGATATCTACAATTTCCCACTGACCAAGCTCACCCGTCTACGCAGCTACGTGGAAACCATCTTCAATGACCAACCTACGGCCTTCACATTAAATGTAGCATTTGGGTACATCTTATGCCATAAGATGACGGGTGAATTGCGCTATTTCTATTCCAGTGCCATGCACCCAGTGTACGACCAACCGTTTACCATCATTGACCGGAGGTCACTAGAGATGATGCTGGACCAAGTGGAACAATTGGATGTCTTGGGATGGGCCCAACAACAACGACCCAACACCAAGTGGACAGTGAAGAGGGTGACCAATGTTACATTTTTCCTTACCAAGGTGATTCACCACAGCCATCGGTTGAATGCGTCACTCGTGCACTGATGAATACCATAACATGTCGTACATACTCTCTATGTCTACATACTGATCATTTGACTTGAGCTCAGTAAACACTTGTACCTAATGTGACGGTGCGTTAAATAATAAAACATGGTGTTTGATATTTCAATTTGTTTTGCTGTTAACATACTAAACATACCCAGGGCGGCTCCCCCAGCCTGGGTATGATGTAACATTGGGGATAATAAACTGTATGAACATTGCTGAACTTGTTGTTATTCACATCACCCCATTGACTTGATAGGCAGGTCCCAATAAGCCCGGGGACCAATATTAGTCCTTTTGGCTAGAGGTGATAGGGGTTTTCCCCTATTTTAGGAGTAAAGTCCGTATTCCGTTTTTTCAGGAATAATTTTACATGCACCCACCCAGCCCATTAGATGCCCCTTCACATAAGCTTCGCTTTGATACCTCACTCGACCCCATCGGACCATGCAGCGTATTTCCAGTCTAGGGACTACTTTTTCTCCGCGGAAGCTTTTTCCCGCGACCGCATCACCGCCAGGACCGCATCACCGCAGAGGAATACATCCCCTTCAAGATGGCGGCCAAACTCTGGCAGATCGAGTTGTCTCCCTTGCATCCAGAGTGTACAGATGGCGCCACTAGTTCCTCCTCAATACTCCCTGTGACGTCACTACATCCGGGTGAAATATTACACAGATCGGGTAGACTCCACTACTCACAGGGTTATATTTGAATTGGACAATACTAGACAGTGGAATGACGAGAGTTCCGTTTGAAGACTGACGGATTGCATGTATGGCAGGACTACCGGAGATTATCACCTTTATCCGTTCTTTTGAAACTTTTATCCGGAAATTGTTAGAAGTTCATTTAGAGTCCTTGGCGAAACGCTATAATGGCGGGGAACCGTCACATTCATTTAGTTAGGCAGAGCAGCAAAGGGCTCGGGAAAGATTGGAAGATTTTTCTATAGAGGCAAGAGGCTAGCGAGGAATGGGTATTCAGAAGCAAGTGAGAAGGTTATCGAATCAGTGGCGGTAGAAAATTTCCCGAGGGAGTGTAGGGAACAACAGGCTGTGGTGTTTGCTGTGGAAAGAGATCCGACAGCCATTGACAAAGCTTTATCTTATGTAATCTCCTGTATGTACAATGAGAACGCACTGATTTCTCAAGCGGTTAGGACAGTTACAGTTGATCCAGTGAGGGAGATCTTTCCCTGTGCCGCTGGTCAGGCGGGAGAGAAAGAATAGGAATAATCGATCACCCACTCGGTCGCCACGGTCCTACCGGTCACCGAGACTCTGCTACACGTGGCGACGATCAGGCGACCGAGGTCAATTCTGCTCAATCTGGAGTACTTTATATGGGCGGGCTCAATCGGAAACCGTGTAGTCCAGGGTCCACGGGGACCACAGTAGTAAGAGATATTACATTGTCCCAGTTCTAGTCGAAGTTATGTCTGTGTCAGTGACGGTCGTAGTGGAAACTGCCACACAAGTTACTGTTATGAGTCTGGCCGTGTTTGATAGGTTAGGGCTTCGAGCACTGTGATCCTCCCTTACTCGGCTGACTTGTGCAATAAAGGGTATGGCCAGTATGGGAATGTTGGTTAGACAGGTCTCTCTCTCCTTATTGCACATTTGCATTGTATTGGGGATATAGCAGTTCCACCATTACTCCATGTTTGTCTCCTACTATAGGGTCAGATTTCCTCTCGGCTTATGGGTGTGTGGTTGATCTTAGGCACAAGGCCTTGGTTATTGGGAGAAATGGAGGTCTTGGGTAGCTCGAATCAGTAGGACTTGTTGAGATATTAGGTGCAGTCGTCATCATTCAATATCGTATCAATGCTCCCCAATCGTACATGTCGCTATATAGGATCTTACATATTTCAACTGAATTTGGTGTTCTGAGCGCCCATGCAATGAATATTTAACCCTATCTGGCCTGGGGGGGGGGGGCAATTATGGCCCCCCTGCCAAACTTTCTGCGCTATCTCCGGAACGGCGAAAAATGGAGTGCTGAAACTCCGGGACTTTATAGTTTATCATACTGGGGTCATTTTGAGCCCATTTGCATAACCCCCTGAGCAGAGGATCATGGGTAAATTCAAGATGGCGGCCACGTGGGGTACCAGAAAAGTGATGTTTTTGTCATATTTCTTCAAAATGTCTGCTTTTCCGCGATGAAAAACGAGCAAAAACTATTTTATTTCACATCACAATAATATTTACTAATTTATCATAAGTTTTTGCGGAGAAATTGCATAAATAAAAAAGAAGGAAAATCCGACCGAAAATCGACCAAAATATGCCATTTTTGAAAATGACGTCACTGTGACGTCATCAAGGCGCCCATGTTAGTTTTTTTTTTACATTTTCTTGTAGAGTTTGACCCATTGACCCAAGGGTATAGTGTGGTAAGTTTCAGCACCCTAGCTCAAGGGGTAAGAAAAATAATTAGGGGAGGGCCATTTCGACCCCCCCCCCCTCCTCCAGGCCAGGACAGGCCCCAAAAAGCCCAGGCCCCAGATGGGGTTAATAGCGTTATGCCATCACGGTCGTATCTGGACTAATCCACTTGCTATCGGGATGGTGGAATAGGGTCGACGGCTCTGTTCACTCCAAGGTTTACACCAAAGGCCAGTCCATATACATGTATCTACCCAGCATTATGGTGCCACAATGTCGAGACCGCGGCAACATCAGAAGACACCCCCCCCCCCTCAGCGCGACGTCTGATTCGGCTGAGCCAACCAAAATTTCTCTACCATTAACGTTCCCTTCGAAGCAGTATGAAGAGTTCTCAGGATTGGTTGACGCTCGAGTTACTGCAAGACTCTTAGATCTTACAAGCGACATATCCAAACGGGGGAGCAGATATGATTTAATTTTATTTAGATTGAGGCGTTCTTACATTTGGTCAAACATGTAGGTTACAGTACTAGTCCGTGTTTTGAATTTTTTGTGATACTTCCAAGTCGATGCATCTGGAGGGACGTCGGTACATGGTTTGTTACTTGTTTGGTGGCACACTGTCATAACATAGATGTTGCAGTAGATTTGTATTTGAGTTTTATCGTGGATTGTTACTCGAGAAAACAAGTACAAAAAAATGATAAAAGGGATTGGGGTCCGATAGTGCATTTTGGAGAACTGCGGCTCATTTTGAATAACTGGGGTAGGTTTCAACAAACTGCAGTGCATTTTGAAGTATTGTAGTGTATTTTGGGCAACTGTGTGGTTGGTGAACTGTAGTATACTTTGAGGAATTGTGTGTTTGGAAATTTGCAGAGGTGTTTGTGAGCTTGTGTGTTATCAGGAGATTTGGGGTGTACTTTTGACAAAATTTGTGATGTGTGTGTGGATGACGAACTTGTGAGTTTGAAATTAAAGATGATTATGTTTTATCGAGTGTCTTGGAGTAAATTTGGTAGTAGTGTCCGTGTATTTCGCCGCGTAGCCATGTCGGAGACCTGGGGTTGATCCCTCGTGCCTTCGTCATGGAGCTCTGGTAAGTCTGTAATTGCCGGGCTGCGATGTCAAAGTCTTGTGATTAATTCCCCATGTCTTTGTCATGGGGCCCTGGGGAAAGTGGTACCCAACAGCAATGCTTATCACAAATTATCACGATACCCGTGGTACCAGATTGCCACCACGTAAATTTGTTCCTATTCCGCATTGCTTACATGTATGTCTCAACAGGTTTTAGTTTTGAGCTCTCGAAATTTTTAGGAGCTGGAGGTGCGCGCGCACATGCAATTGACCCTGTGTACATTTGCCTCTGCAGGCTCTTTTAATTAGATGGGAATTCCGGCTGCTGAATATGTCTAGCCCTAAATTATTGGAGGGAGGTCTTTGGGGTATTCAGTTTAGTGTCTGAGCAACTGGGGTTTACATGTAGGTATGTCTCATTTGGGTGCTTTTGGGGAGAAAAATTGGCCATTTCGCTTGTTAAGTTGGCCGTGTTGCCGCTAACAGGGCAGTCCTGCTGATTATATATTTAAAGTTTAGATGACCATGTAGCCTGTAAAGGCGAGGCTGGTGTATGTAATAATCATATATCAGCAGTAAGTAGAGAATTTTAGGGTTTTGGGGAATAGGTGAGAAGGTACAGTACAAGGCAGAAATATCTTGATCATAAACGCGAGTTAAAAAAATCATTTTCGCGACTATAATTTATTAATCTCGATCGAAAAATGCGCCTAAATCGCGCAAAAACAAAAGCATAATCGCGACTGAGACGCATCGACCGTTCGCCGTAACTGTAATGATACTGCATGACGCGATCAGAACAAGTCGCGTGTTGTAAATAAACGAGTCCCTTTGCTACTTGCCGATAGTCTCGTTTGTCAGCCTTGTATGCTCAGATAAATGCATGCGGGAGGATTTTGTTATGGACCATCTTTTTTGAAGCAATATATTTGCATTTAGCTTGATTGAAACCCCGCTAAATATATATATTTTCAGAAAGCCCATACTTTAATTAATCTGTCCTTCAAAATATCTGCCCTTTTGTGTCTAAAATAAAACCAGACCAGACGAGAAAATAAAAACAAAAAAACAAAAAAAACCTTTGATTTCGGCAACAATGAACATTACCTTGCGTCTATGTCCCATCCAAACAATAATTTTCATAAAAAATCTCATCACGATTCGCTCAATTCAAGCGCACCATCGTGCTAAAATACCAGTACATCATCTCTGTGGGTTTTAATCCGACATATAAATCCGAGAAACCCTTTATTTCCATTGTAAATCCAACAGTCGGCTCGCTAAAGTTTCCAACGAAGGCCTTTTCTATGCGATAAATTCACTCGGCACTGAAGACCGACATACAGACAGACAGCCGACCAATCGCTGCGATTGTCTCACAGACTTTCCTACGATGACCTCATTCTCAACTAATCAGCTTCGCGGTATTAACCAACTCAGTCGACGTTGTTTTATCGAACGAATATTCATGACGAGGACATGTCTGTTCAATCAAATTCTTCGTTATTTCTTTGTTAGTTGTTAAATCACTCATCACAGGTCGAAAGTGGGGGAAATGGCCTTTGGAATGAGGCCAATATCTCCCACATTCTACCGAGGGAAATGAGATTTCGATGGCGCTGAAAATGGTCCAAAAAACGGCAAATTCTTTGCTGATTTTCTCAATTTCCATCACAATGAAGGTAACAAAATAAACTTCTTATACGTTTATGGTATGATTCTTAGTAAAATTTGAACGTATATTGCCGATTATTTCGTTATTGAACGTTGGACTATCAATGAGCTTTCACTCGATGAACATTTTACTGTGAGGGGAATTTCTTACGTGGTGATCAATCGGCCAACAAGACTCCATCTGACGCGATCAATAAAGTAATCCCTTTTGAAATATGCCTGTGGATCGCGCTAAAACCCGAGACGATTGCGTCGACAGCGGCATCGGCCGCTTTTACACGCTGATGAGTTTACGGAAAACAGTCGGGTCGAAACCGGGTATTCCGAAATTTATAGTCGCGACTCCTTCAATAAACTAGCGCGAGTCAGTCTCGATTACTTCGCGTTCTACTCGCGTTTAGCCTTTTTCTGCCTTGTACTGTAGCATGTCAACTAAAGCTTGGTATCTTTAAGCAGTGCATTTTTGTACAGTGCATTTTAGAGCTTTTGAAATATGGTGAAATTTATTAGAGAGTTCACTTGATAGTCTACAGCATGTAATAGTTATACTGTGGGCGGTGCTGGAAAGGCTGTTGCAGGGCATAGCGTAGGCACGGGACATAGAAGACTTGCTGACATGCATGGGAAAGACGAGACTGATTTTAAAGATTTCGGAGATTCTTTAATGGATGATGGCTGAATGATAAACGACGGACCAGACGCTTGTAATGTGCTAGTGATCAGGTTGGTTGGACGAGAAACTTCGACGGGGATGATTTAGACTGCATTACGGTAGGTACGTTTGGTACTTACATTTAGAAAGTGTCATGAAAAAATATTTCTTTATTACGGAAAATTAGTTTTTGTAAACGGGCTATCAGACAAGATGAATGCAGATACCAACTTTAGACTAGATTATTCGAAGGTATGTTGGATGTTGGAAATGTTGAAAGATTTAGACTGAGTTGAACGAACTACTGTTGATAAATTGAAGAAAATTTATCCTCTGTAGATTTTGCTAGTGTTCGTTAATTCTTTACCACGTTTTTGGACTACGCCAGCTATACCTGGCGAAGCCCTATGGAATGCGCATTCTCCTTCTCCTCTTTCTACTCCTTCTCCTATCGGTTTTCTTATTTAGTTCCCTCTCCAACATATTGACCGAATTCTCTCAAATTTTTCCAGAAAAATACCAGAATTTTTGCGAGTGGACATACAAGAGGAAGGCGAAGTATCGGAAAACATAATTGCTGTCAAAGGTCAATAACATGAAGCTGCGCTATCGAAACCCCTCGGCTCTGAACCCCAGCTATTATAATGTAAGGGTGTCTCTACCAATTGATTGGCTTGTGGGAAGAAATATTTACCCCTGGTATTGTAAGTGTACTTTCTTTGAAAAAAAAAAGTTTTCCTCCCCTTAAGTTAATTTGTTTCTGGAATAAATTGAAAGAGCTGTATCGATGTCTCACCAAAACAACAGTACACATGGCTAGATAAATACAGTACATGTATACTAAATGGCACATGTATGTCATTTTCAAAACAGATTTGCAAGCATTCTTTGCATTGTCTAAGAGAATAAATCAATAAATCAGTCATCCAATCAATAAATAAATGTGATAGTATACTAACATGATATAGAAATAATATGCAAACTTAACATAGGAATTAGTGGATTTTGTTAGACAAGGGGCATAACTCTGCAAAATACTTTCTGACACGACTCGTTTTCGATAGGCATCTAGTGTCATTTTCAAAACAGATTTGCAGGCATTCTTCGCATTGTGTAAGAGAATAAATCAATAAATCAGTCATCCAATCAATAAATAAATGTGATAGTATACAAACATGATATAGAAATTATATGCAAACTTAACATAGGAATTAGTGGATT
The DNA here is from genome assembly GCA_036873755.1 of Hanleya hanleyi. Lineage (NCBI taxonomy): Eukaryota > Metazoa > Mollusca > Polyplacophora > Lepidopleurida > Hanleyidae > Hanleya > Hanleya hanleyi. The sequence continues at coordinate 11,727 of JAVTVY010040071.1, read as the reverse complement.
TTATTAGACAAGGGGCATAACTCTGCAAAATACTTTCTGACACGACTCATTTTCGATAGGCATCTAGTTCAGGTCAAGAGAAACAACTGTATCACGTTAGGATGTTGTATATGGAACGGTTCTGAAATTATCACAATAACAAATCATAAATGGATTTTTATTTGTAAAAAGGGGCATAACTCTGCAAAACATTGTCCGAGATGACTCATTTTCGATAGGCTTCTGATTTACGTGAAGATAAATAGATGTAACAAGTTTGGTTGCCATGCATGAAACGGTTCTGTAGATATCGCGGTAACGGACGGACGGACGGACGGACGGAAGTACGGACGGACGGACAGCCGTACATGATGACGACAATACCCCTAGTAGTAGACCAGCCACCCAACCCAAAGATGGCTAGAAAACTTTTTGATGGCATCGCGTGTTAAAAGTTGTCATCCAGGCTTAATCAACTCTACATGGTGTGCAGATTACGATGTGACCGGATAACATTCTCACTTTTGAATGTTAAGGTCATTTTTAGGTCATAAAGGCCATTAGAGGTCATAAAGGCCATTAGAGGTCAAATAAGGATAAAGTATCTAGTTTTTGCAATATCCTCGTAAAGGAAGAGTGATTGTGACCGATTTTTTAAACTTGCTTCATTTTTGTTCTGGTCTTACTTACTGGTGATTTGCATATTCACAGATGCAATGGATTATGGGAAATTTTAACACTACCAAACCTTGGGGGGGGAGGCATTGTGGCCCCCTTCCCAAACTTTCTGCCCTATATTCGAATCGGTACAAAAATTGAAAGCGGACACTCCATGGCTTTGTAGTTTATCATACTGGGGTCATGTTGAGCCTATTTGCATAGCTACGAGCTAAATTCAAAATGGCGGCCATGTGGCGTATCAGAAAAAAATGTTTTTTTCGTCAATTTTGGCTAAAATTCCTACTTTTCTGCGAGGGAAAAGGGACAAAAACTATTTCATTTTACATCAGATGATTATTTACTAAGTTATCATGCAGTTTTTGTGAAGAAAACACATAAATAAAAAAATCGAAAATCATCACGTGGCCATCTTGGATTTTTAAAACATTTTCTCGTAGAGCTTGATCCAATGGTATAGTGTGGTAAGATTCAGCTCCCTAGCTGGAGGGACAAGAAAAACATTTAGGGGGAGCAATGATCCCAAATTAGTGAGCCAAACCAAGAAGATGGTGGCATCGTTTGTTAAAAGCTGTCATCCATGCTTAATCAACTCTACATGGCGTGGGGATTGAGATGTGATCGGATGACATTCTCATTTTTTACCTTGAAGGACATTTTTTAGGTCATGAATGTCAAGAGATATCAAATAAGGGTAAGTTATCTATTTTTTTTTCAATATCTTCGTATAGGAAGAATAATTACCACATCATGGTTGGTAATATTTTATTATGTGATTTGCGTATTCACGGATGCAAAGCATTATGTGAAAATTCAATATAACATCCACCTCTGATCCCCTTGCCATGTGTAAGTGTAGTGCCCTATTGATCTGGTTCTAATCCCCGATCCGCATGATCGAAACTTCAAACTTATCAGTTTTATAGCTCAACTGACAAAATTGTCCGTCAACAAAGGAAATGATTGCTCATGATTGTTGGACAGGACCGGGCTGTCACAAGCCGGAACCTACACACAGAAACATGTGTTAACATGTATGGTATTGCTCTTGTACAAGTAGCTTGTCTACCAGTCAGATGCAAGATAAAGTGGTTTTAGATATTCTTTTTGGAACATATGAGCAACATTCCATAAAAATGGAGGGACACGGGTACCCGTGTTCGTAGTCAGATTGTCAGGATAATTATCTTTTTCCAGGTATCCCTATAGCTGTTTGTAGTCAGATGGTCCGGAATATTACCTTTGACTAGGTATCCCTGTTTGCAGTCAGATGGTCAGGATATAATTACCCCTTATGAAGGAACTGGCTTGTCACCTAACCATACCTAGGAGGCCTTAGCTTAATATTTGTCAGAAGAGTTAAACTTAGTTTGATAATCAGACAAGTACATATGGTAGTTCCTGGATGATTTCATCACTGAAGGGTCATAGAATTCAACATTATACAGCGAAGTTTGCCATGAAGAGATGCATATAGTCACTCTTTTGAGACGGGTTTACCAGCTGAAAGATTGAATGGTTAGTCTGGTAACCACCAATAAACAATCCTCTATGTGGCCTCTGGTACCACCAAATGCTTGGCGACTCTTACAGGCTCTCGTTGCATCAGTAGAAATCACTATAATGGAGAATAACTCATTTGTTTAATTGTTCATGAGGTGACCACACAAACTAACAGTAAAATTTCGAAACACAATTGTCCTGGTGTGCAATCATGAGTCATGCTTCATTTGTGGATGGATGCCCAGAATGGCGCGACCACATCCCCTATTACCGACTCAGGCCCTATTCGATTCATGGATCGAAGAGTAGGGCTGATAACATAGCTCTGTTAACTTGAAATCGTGCATGTGAGATGTAAGCTACGCCAGAGCTATTAGACCTGATGCCATCACACTTTGACTAATGTGTGAAAATTGTAGAAGATTGCAAAAGCGCTTCAAGGTTTGCCCAAATAGCAGCCTGCAATTAGGTGTCGTGAGAGATAGATGAAAGGAGGGGTATAATTTTGAATTCTTGGGGCAATAGGTCTTATATGTTTCAACAAATCTGCATAAAAGCCGTTACCGGTATGCGAATCAGTACATGTTTTCTATCAAAGACATTGCATGTTGTTTGAGATAAGAAAAATGTTCCATATAGGACTAAATCAACGATTAACCAAATTTCTGAAGACATCTCATGGCCACCATTTCAAATCCATGTGTGAACCGTTACACCTAGGATTATGTGAAATTCACTGCAATGCAAATAAGGGATAAGTTTCTAATGGAGGAAGAGTCACACCAGAAGCTGTCCCCCCTCCCACCAGTCCTGGTAGGTTTAATGTCAGCTGCTAGAGGCTGTCCTAGCTTATTATTTTAGGTTTATGTGTGGTCCAATGAACTATATGTGCTGCCACCTGTGCTATTAATGTTGCAGTATAACTCACCCTCATATTTCCTGGTGGATCAGTAAATACAATACTTAGTGGATGTATATGACAGCCATATTGGAAAATGAACGAAAATACACGACTATTAGATTTCTTGATGCGTTAATTCCAAGAAAATGTCTCAGACATTCTATCCCAACAATATCACGAATTAAGGAGATGCCTGGTGAAATGCAAAATGTGAATGCACAAATACAGCTTGGCATACGCCATTTTCAGAATCTGCAGGTCCAAATTTTGTGAAAGAAAACCCCCCCCAAAAAACCCATTATACCTCATTCTACCCACAAATGCCTTAATATCTACTTTCCAGAGCTTTTTTCCCGGTTTTGGGACTAGTAAAAAGAACATATTTCCGACCCTGTTCGCACAGGTACATGCTCAGATGAAGCCGGCGTTCACGTCGGCAGTGTCACTTCAGTGGCCATAAAGATGTCGTATAATGCCTTGCTGTCAGATGTGCATATGCGTAGTAAATGATACCGAAACTACATATATTACATATGGCTGCCACTTTGAATTTCTCACGATTCCAATCTGATGGATAAGGATCCACAATGACCCAAGTGTGTTCAGATATAAAGGAAGCTCGCCTTGTTTAACAGTTAGAAATCGCCTTGTTAAACAGTTACAATTAGTAGTTATATGTATGGGAAACTTTGACTACCTCAGAGTAAGATTTGGATGACATTTACGGGGCGCCATATTGAATTTTCCCATGATCATTTGTACCAGTGATTATGCAGATATTTTCAAAATGAGCCCACTTGAACAAACTATCAAGTGTTAAAAGATTGAGCCAGCTTCAATCTTCAATTACTAGGCTTTCACGAAAAGTGTGATAAAATATCCTGATTTGAACCCACGTGACCTATTTGGCCTAAAAATGACCTTTAAGTTCAAAAGCGAGAATGTCATCCGGTCACATCTCAATCCCCACAACATGTAGAGTTGATTAAGCGTGGATGATTGCTTTTAACACGCGATGCCATCAAAAGTGTTTTTTCATCTCTTGGCTGGCCTACTATTACAAGTATTGTCAGAATTCAAGGCAGGGGTTTTTCTTGACAGTTTTTCATCAGGGTAACCCCGATGAAAAACAAATAAGAATTGAGTTTTGACGTTTTTTTGGAAATTGAGTTTTCCATGAAAAAATTGAGTATTTTATTTTTCAGACATTCGCGCGCCCTAGGTGCGCGAAAAAATTGAGTTTCCTTCAATAAAATTGAGTTTTTGTAAAGAAATGCAAAGACAATACAGCTCGCGAGAAGAAAGAAAAGACTGCACTCATGTGGCGGAAGAGCGATGTGTGCGTTGTTGTTGTTATACGCACAGCATACGTTTTGTTCCACTTTTCATGCGGTGTATGTGGGGAACCCTCGCCTGTATTTCTTTATGAGGGGAAACTGGGGTTGGCGATTTCCGACTCCGGGTACCAGGATGTGGTGTGGTCATGTGGTGTTTACCTTATCGACGACAGTTCCCGCCATGAATACCACAGACAGAAGAACTCGTCTGAGAATGATGCAGATGCTGCGGTTGCGAACATATCGTTCCAGAGTTGATGTGAATGTACAGGTGAAATGTCAAGGATTGGGATTTAAAATGCTGGAAAACTGAACTTAAAAAAATAAAGAACTGAATAAAGATCTATGCATGGAGACATTCATACAGTTGACTCCTCGTCGATGATCAATAATAAACTCCAGTAAATGGGGAGTCAGACGCAGGCATTTGCACGTCGCTGAAAGTGAAAGTAGGCGGGATGATATATGTAGAGCTGCCAAATGTCAAGAAATGTAAAGTGTCTCCATGAATAGATTTTGTAATAGATTATGTAATCGAAAAAGCGAGACAAGAAGTTTGATTTTCACAACACGTCGGTTCGGTATTGCTGCGCAACAACAACAATACAATGTTGTAGAGGGAGTGAAAAAAAACGTGATGGAGGGCGCATTTTATTTTTATTTTTCTGAAAACCAACCAAAATGCTGGCCATACAACTGACTGGGTGGGGCTTGGTGGGATTCCATTGTTTATGCAGGCATTCATGTGTAAATTCCATTAGTCCCACCGAGGGCCCGCAGAAAATTTGAAAACACAGACCGTGTTTGAACCAATATCTCATATTCATGGTTCAACGTGTTCATCTTACTGGTCATACACATATGACAACACAGCCACACAGTCATGGGAGACTAAATGATCGGAGGGTGGGGGGAAGGGAATTTGGTGTAATGTCACACTCAAGGTTATTTCACTCATACATGTCATATGGTGACAACCAGTTTGGCTGGTGGAGAAAGACGGATTACCCGGACTGAACCACTGCTCATTGGCAAGTAAATGACAAATTTCCACAGATGCACCAAGCGGGCCCGAACCCGTGCTGGTTCAGTGATGTGAGGCTACAGTCACCAGCGAAGTGCCACTCGGCCACCAAAAGGGATACCAATGAACAGAATTTACTTATAATGTCAAAATTAGAGAGAAAAGTGACATTGACTACAAAAATGAGGTGTTTACTTTGTTCACACAGGTACATGTAGTCTTGTCCCCTTGTGTAATACTGGTCAGGCCTAGCACATCAGTCTGGTGCAATTTTTAGAATGCACGGCCTGGACAGCACATATTCATAATAGCTCTGTTATGGGCAATACCTGACATGCCATTTATCATTTCCACACTTGGCATGCTTGGTGCAGGAAATGTATAATATCATCTGATGAAATAGAGTTACTAGCATGACTAGCTTCACTCACCTCCATGGCAAAAAACAGGGTCTTCAGACGTGTAAGGACAAGTCTCGTTAATGACGGCAACCTCATCCTGAACACATGCTGAAATGGAATGAAAATATGCAAGTCAGGGACTAGAGGCATTGGACATATTGACAGGGCAAATACAGGATTTTAATTTCAGTGCCAGTATATTAAACTCATAAACAACTCATTTTCCAATGATTTGCAACTGACCAATGCGAAATCGCACTTCCGTGTCTAGTCACAAGGGAGATAATATTATTGAAAGACAGTTTCCTGCTTGGTTCATAACAAGCTAGATGGCAGGTCCGGCATCAGCTCCAGAAATGATAGAGATAAATCATTTTACCAGACTATTTCTTCTCCAGAAAGACAGAAATTTTCAGGGAAACAGAAATTATTTTCTAGAAAAGAAAATGTAATTTTGGCCAAACAAAGAGAGGAAGATTGACATCACTGAATTTGAGGGTTTTTTTGGGCGGTCTATGTTTGGCGGTAGAAAAATGGATTATGTTTTGCAATTTATCATGTTTGTCAACTTTTTGTCAACGGTATGAGAATTGGCCTGTATGCCTCTTGGGTCAAATTGTGACCACCTACTTTACATGCTGTAGGCCCAATCACTATGTGAAGTTTCAGACTTGTCCATGCAGTGGTTATGAACAAAGTATTGGACACAAAATCTGGCAGAAAATAAAAAGAGAGAGAAAAAAACAAAAATAAACCAAACAGTAGAGATCAAGTCTCTGACTTTGAAAGATTTGGTCTTACGACTGGGTCTTTAATTACACAGATACTGATCTGGACCAAATTTTAAAAGACTGGGGCACAGTAATTTTGTTGAATGGTTGTTTTACTTGGCAAAGTTAATAATTGGAAGAAATTTGAGAATTCTGAAAACAAATTGTTTGAATATGGAGGCTCATTTTATAAGACAAGCATTTAAATTGGAATAACTTCATACAATGTACCTGTCAATCTCACATTGTCAGTCACAACGAATATATTTGCATATTTGAAATCTCCGAGAAATAAGCTTTCCAATACATCATGATGATCCACAATCTTCATAAGTCCAGGTAAATCCTAAATCCTTGCAGATGGATTACCTGGGCATTTTTGGTGATTCGACTGAGTTATTGAGCCGATGCCTCTATTTATACAATCTCGTACATTTCATACCCCGTGCTTGTTTTGAATTAGCATGTCGGTATCCCACGCCTGCGGTTTCTGCTTTGAGTTTAACAGGGCTCGAAATGGCGCCCTGCTATTGGCGAAAAGCAGGCGAAAATTTGCCTGTCGCAGGCCAAGTGAAAATTGACCTGCTAAAATAAAAAAATTGTGAAAAAATAGCAGGCGATAAGTTTTTAGGCGAATGAAATGCCTAAAGATCGATTCTCCGTTCGATATTGAAAATATTCGTACTGCCAAACCATTACAGCAATCTTTGTGCGTCAAAATGTTTTCGTACGGCTCGAAGTACTGAACTGGCGCCGATCTGATTGTTGTGGCAAGTAAGTCGGTCCGAAGTTGTCTCCCTTGTTGTGTGCGCGCATGCCTGCCGTTATTACTTCCGCATCCGTTAACAACATCCGACAAGCGAGAAGCCAGCGTGGTATTTGATGCTAAACGCCTAAAACATGGCACAAAATACTGTCAAACTGTCCACGGTTAAATTGTGGGGATTCAGCTGGTTGAACGCGAAACAAACGATCATAAAAGGCGGACACACGCTTGTTACGGAGGTCAATTGTGAGTTGTGCGCCAAGTATGAGAAGCAGATACGTAGCACTCGGAACTATCAAAACGCATGGATAATCGGTACAACGAATGTGAAAAAGCACTCAATAATCACTCATTCAAAGGGTGATCCGCATAAGAAGGCAGAATCATTAGAAAGAGATGAAGAATTCAGACAACGTGGTCAATCACTGGTCAGCTTCTCATACTGTTATCGGCCAGAGTTTAAATAAACTCAAATCCCAAGATGCAGAAAAAATTACTAAACTGTTTGACATTGCCTTCCTCATAGCAAAAGAGGAAATTGCATTCACAAAATTTGTCCCACTAGCCAGTTTGGAGAAGAAACACGGGGTCTTGCTTGGGGACACCTATATAAATGACCATCAGTGTGCAGAATTTGTAGATAACATTGCAGAAGTTTATTTGGATGAACTAAATGAAATTCTGAACGAAGTGAATTTTTTCAGCATTCTGCAGGTCAAATTTACTAATAGCAGGTCATCTAAGGTTTGGCCTGCGATTTTTACGTATCCGAAGAAAAATAGCAGGCCATTGCATTTTCTCTAATTCGAGCCCTGGTTTAGAATTTCATATTGACATCAAAGCAGTTTGGCCCGCGATGAAATTCAAACCTGTCACATCTCATACCTCACAGCGGATTGGCCTAATCAACTAGCTCAGCGCGTTCACTGATTGGGTTAATTTAGAGGAAACACCTTGATCTATTTATATCTGGAACTGGTATGGTGAATCAAAACCTTCTTATGTGCTTGTTTAATCCAATAATCAAACTGGAATGTTTACCTGCAGCTCCGTGCATAATGGTTTATTGATTACAACATGTACTGTTACAGGTAAATTCCTCTGCATATTGTTGAATGAGGATGAAAATGCTTCGCTGAAGTGGAGAAATTACAGTCACTGAATAAAGGTCGCTTTTGTTTGGCGCTGATGTGTATAAACCACTTATAGAAAGCATAGATCATTTTTTGAAAACAAAGTCGCCCAAACCAGCCATGACTTGTCTTTATTTGATATATATTAGATGTAAATTTTATAACTGAAAAGCATAAGTTTCAGCAATTATCATAATCAGACTCTGCACTTATTTTTTTTTTTCTAAAAGAACTTTACAAGTAATTCTCAAATTTGCATGTTCTAACCACTAAAATGACTAAGCTGAGTAGCCTGTTCTGGTTGATGGCATGTAACCCAATTCAGAAAGGGTTTTATCTCCCTTGTTCCGCTAGGGGTGTGTTGGTGCACAGAACTTCCGGTAAGTATCAAAGGTCCTCAAAATTATTTTTAGTACTGAAATTTCTAAAAAATTATCTTTTTGGTGTACACACATGCAGAATCTATCAGTTCATGTAAAAAATATAAACAACATAGTTTTTAAACAAAATAATCTGGAACAGTTCATCAAAAACTTATTCAAAATAATTGCGGATGCATTTGATAACAAGGGTTATGTGTAACCCGGCAGCTCGCCTTTTGGGTATTCAATAACATGCAGCTTCACATAAAGATCGAGCCCTTCAGGTTGCACATCACTGGCAATGACAATACATATTGCAATAAAAATTTGACTTCTTCGTCAGTGATGCTGAAGTTGGATTGAAACATGAACTATATTGTAAAACTTGAAATAAAGATGACCTTTTTTTCCAAAAGTAAGCTTATACATGTCATTACGAATACATGTACAATTGAAATTTTGTCTGAGATGTGGGTGTGAAATGCTTGGACAAATATGGTTCGTGCAAAAGCTTGAGGTTAAATCATGATGAGGAATGGGATTCGATACCAAAATTGAAGGAAATGGTGTTCTTCAGTAAAGGCGACACAAAATTCCAAACCACCAGGGGTTAATATTTAATATTGTACTTCTGAAATGAAATAATGTCATTAAACTATTAGTACCGTAATTACTATAAAGGAATATATTGTAGTTGATTTGACGTGTTTGTGTATATGTAACAGATCGGTGTAAGAAGGCATTGTTGAGGCCTTTGTTGAGGCTTTTGTCACGGGTCACGTCTAGACACATTGTTGAGCTCAGACAGGCTATTGTAGGCTCTGTCTTGTGCGTAATTCTTACACCAAGTATAAACCTACAATGTACACTGCATCTCCTACCTAATAGGTTAGTATCACATATAAGAGATATATGCAGCTTCGCAAAAAGATCGAGCCCTTAAGGATTTGCACATCATTGGCAATGCACATCATTTAAAATAATAAATTTATTAAGAAATATGATTTCTATATTTAGTGATATTGAGGTTGGATTGAAGGAGGAACTATATTATATAACTACCAATAAAGATTACATTTTTTCCAAAAGTAAGCCTACACATCCCATTGCATAGATCTGATGAATACATGTTCATGTATACATGTAGTTAGAAACAATAGGTGTGCAATTTTGAGCACGTTCTTGGTGTAACTTTGTGTGATGATATGTGAACAAACAAAGCTAATAACAGTCCAATAGTAGGACTAAATCTATCATTTCCAACAGGCAATGGGACACTTGCACTGTGGTAAACCTTCACATTTGTATGCAAATAAAAGAACGCAATGACAACTGTGTCCAATCATACTGTAATGCTCCATAATAATGTGCACGGGTAAAGACTGAGCTCACAAACTGATTCAAACTCACTTTTAATTAATATAGTAAGTTAAATGTGTGGACACAGATATGGTTGTACAAAAGCTTCAGGGTCAACGAGAATTTGATAAAATTTTAGGAAATGGCATCCTTCATTTAAGGCGACACGAAATTAAAAACTAACAGGGGTTCGGTACTGCGGGATTCCCCCGCCAGTTATTTTGATATTGTACTTCTGAAATAAAATAATGTCAAAAACTATTAGTAAATACTATAAAGGAATATACTGTATGTGATTTGGTATGTATGACTGTGTACACAATGTACACTGCATCTCATGCCCAATAAGAAGTCAAAATTATTCTAAGTCCAGCCTAAACAGAAAAGATTAACCCAGAAAACTTTCTAAGTCCAGCCTAAACATAAAAGTCTAACCGGACACCAACACCAACACCGACACCAACACCAACACCGCCACTTTTCCCCTCGCTCTCTCAATACCTCGCCTACTTCGTATACGGCGAGCTAAAGATGAAACCGAGTCAACAACTTCCAAGAAACAACTTTTCATACTCCTTAGAGAGTGGCAGTTATTCAAGGGGAGATCAGGACACTTTCCAGAAAGGGCTATATACAAGGACAATGTAAACAAGATAAAATACAAAGGATAGCCTGAAAAATACTAGCTTACATGTACAAATACGTGTAATGATCTCTGATCAAATGAGAAATTCTCTTAAAGCCAGCTGTTGAATAAATGTTGTGGAGAATGTTTTACCATCTTCACATTTCAAGTTAAATACTACACCAATGTTCCATCATTTCCTTTGACCTAATGAGGCTGTTGTCAGTTAATAGGTTGTTTAGCATTACCTTCTCCTGCTAAAGTATGCTAGATGCTATAATTATTAATTATTAAGGTAAATTTTCCATCGTCGACTCATTCCATATCAAATCAAAATATGTAGATCAACTCAACATATGACAATATGTAGAGAATAGCCAATCAAATGTGAATTTTAAAGAGGTTATACATTGCACACCTCCTAATATGGACCACGGAATATTTTAGAGCTATGACATCACCAAACTCATATTCTGATCAGATAATGTGTAATGTTCAGCCAAGGAAACACATGTAGTATACACTTATTATTGGCCAGACTTGGTCAAGCAGACCTGACCTTGGTCAGGTCTGCTTGGCCAAGTCTGACCTCGGGTCCAGGTTTCATGATATTGACTCCGTCACAAGTTTACAAGTGTTTTATTATATCGAATTTATTAATTGCAGTGAAATATGATGCCAGACTAGCGCATGGTACTACTACTTTCCAAAAACGCTGTTTGGCGAATACTTTCTGTCAATGCAGCTACATGTGTGTTATCGGAAACGAGACGCACAGATACACTTTTATGAATAGTTCATGGATAAATCTACAAAGTTGCTTCCAATCGGACTAGAATAATATTGAGAATTTAAACTTTCAGACGCATTTTCAGAATCGTGAATATAA